>OOFE01033802.1:2410-17492 GCA_900323365.1 Monocentris japonica | reverse complement strand
AAGATGAGATCAAGCACCTCAAAGAACACCGCTACGCTGCAATCTCACACAAACAGACCTTGATAGACCAGAAGCTGCAAGCAGAGGTAAGATTCAGTTTAAGAGAGCGCCTTTTGAGGGAGCACAGGGTTCAGATATAGAAACGAGCAATGTAGCTAGTGATGTTTCTCTTTGCCATTTCCTACATGTAGTTTGAAAGCCATGTCGTTAGATCAATAAGCCATCATTAGGAATTAGCCCCCATCATTTTCTTTCGTGTTTTAGACCTAGTTTTGCTTTTTAATTTGCTGCATTGTTTTTTCTGTTTGTTAATCTTTATTTTTTTTGTTCTTTTTTGTTGTTGTTTCTTTTTGTTACTTCTGCTCAGTTAGAGGCACAAGAGGAGAAGTTAAGGCTAGAAGAGGAGGCTAGAAATGCCGCCCAGCGTGAGGCCGCCAGGTTGGCGCGTGAGCGAAAATTGAAGGAGGTGAGGCGGCACTGAGCGCTCCCTTCTGCTTGCCTTGATACTTACCTTACTGCCTGGCTAAACCCCTTCTCTTCTAACCTGTTGGCCCTGTGCAGAAGCTATCCAACACCCCCAAGCCTTTGGTCTAATCTATCTGAAAGAGACACTGATACTGTTGTTTTTCCTTATTAATCATGTCATCCCATCATGTGGTATAGGGAAATGACTTCTACATTCTCCAAACAGTGACCAAGGCACAACTTTATGGGGTGAAAAAGATTAAAAAGCCTTTCTTTGGATTGCCTATCCACACATAGGCCCAAACGCATCAGTCATCACATAGCCTGATAAAGTCATGCAGGCCGAAATGCATTGACCAAGAAAGACTTAACCCGATGTCTATCTCCATGTTGTAGCACATCCTGACTCCATAAACTTTTGTCAAACTTATACAGTTATGAAATTAAACCCTTGAGTCCTCACAGTCACACAGGCATTACTGTATTCTGCAAAAAACAAAATCACAGTATATTTCTGTCAATATATGATATAAATGTCTTTCCATAGTCTTTGAGATAATGAAGATGGGACTGGGAAAAAAAATGGGATTCTGGATGGTGATTTCTTTTCATACCACATTCCACTGCTTTTCTACACTCGTTGCTTTGTTTTGTTGAACATATTTGCTTACATGTTTCCTAGATGGCAACAACTAACAAACTCTGTATTTTAATAGTTGGATGCTATGATTAATATTTTTTTTCCTTTGGCTGTGCTCTCTTTGTAAGCAGCTGGCTGTCCAGAGGACAAGGGGTAAAGCAGATGGTGCTGGTGGTGAAAGTCAGCAAAGAAAGTGAGTCCTTTTAAGTTCAATAGACACCTGAATAGTACTGGAGCTGTGGACAGAATGCTGTCACAAGGTCCTGCATGGGTTTCAGTAGATGTAATATGCACTGACTCGGCCTCTATTGGTGACCAGTAGGAATTGCAACAACATCCGTAGAACTTTTCTCCTCGTACACAGCCGCACTTCCCTTTGAATTAAGCCCATGTCAGACTGCACGTCTGGCCAAGTCTTACCCGATGAAGGCAGTTCAGAGTAAACGTCCAATCTGCTTGCCGTCCCATTGGGAAGCTGTTCACACCAGACAATGGGGCAAAGATGGTGCATCACACACACCAAGACGAGGGATCGCACACTACCAGCATTTTCCAATTCATCCAGAACAGTTCACTGTAAATCCAGTTACAAAATAGGTGTCGTCTCATGCCTCATGGTGCCGAAGCAACAGTTTACATTACATTACATTTACATTACAGGCATTTAGCAGACGCTTTTATCCAAAGTGACTTACCATAAGTGCTTTCAACATAGGTAGGCAAAAGAACTACTAGTCACCAGAAATTGTAAGTGCATTTCCTTCCTAAACAAGCATCTAAGAGCAGAACCAGTGCTAAGGTAAAAGTGCAATAAGTTAGCTACCTACTTTTTATTTCAACAAATGAGACAAATAAGTGAAGCAAATAAACAAGAGCTAAGACAAATAAGTGAAACAAATACACAAGTGCTAAGAGGATACACAAGTGCTACATCATGATGAAAAATTTTATATCCAACTTATGTGGATTGATCCGTGCATGTTTCCATTTTATACCATTTTATGTTAACTGTCTTGTGTTGGAAAGTGAATTTTGAAAGGCAGAAATCTCTGGCACCTGGCCAAGTAATTGAGTCACTGGTTTTGAAAATAGAAATATTGTTTTAAAGATGTGAACTGTAAAAAGCCCACGCTGCTTATTGCAGTAGAACAGAGCGTAGGCTGCAGAGCAGATCTTAAAACATTACAAGGTTTCTAATCTCAGAATCCACAACTAATAACTTTTTTTCCCACTTTGCCAGAAGGGAGCCACAAGCTCTCAAACCTGGCTGTGGTAATTAATAGATCCAGCGTTCACAACATGAACAAAGTATTAGTTCTCCCAAATGTAAAGACAGTTGTTAGGTGAGGTATCCTTAAAAACCCTTAAACACAGGAGGTTTTATTCATGGACTTTTTTGGAGGTTTGTTCCAGCTTGTTTTGCACATGCTGACCAGATCAGTCTTGTGCAATATATTTGCTTTAGTGTCATTTTGTTGTGACCTACTGAATGCACTAACGGTTCTCTGTTTTTGTCTTGATTCTCATGACCAGGCAAACCCCTGGGGAAGATTTTGACATCTACCTCCAGAATGTAAAAGCCCAGTCAGAGGCCTTCAGGAGCAACAGTGAGTGAGCTGTCCCAGCTTTGTTATATTCACTGTAAACAATGTACACCCACACAACATCTAAGCTAATATATAAACTGCAGCCTTATCGTTTGTCTACTCGGTTTTAATGAAATACACCAGTACCATTAAGCGCCACCATTAACTGACGGGAGAAGCACAATAGTTGCATCCATTTGGTTTTAATAATTGTCTCCCTGTCAGGGCTGCCATCTGAGACAAATGTGGTGACTCCCAACACAGAGTGCAGCTGGGATTTCACCACCAAGACCCGCTCCACCAACGACGACGGGACCTCGCTGGACTTGGAGTGGGAGGACGAGGAAGGTGGGTGTCTCCCCGTTGCTCAGATTTATGACGTATTCTGAGCTAAGTTATTGAATCGCCCTGCTAACCTTGAGTCCACAGCCACAAGGTAAAAATGTTTGGGTGGTCACAAATGGCTGACCCATCAAACATTCTTTTGACACTGAGGCTGAACTTGAGATATGATCACTCCATGGGATCAAGTTGGCGTTTTCTCAGCCTGGACTGGGGTTATTTCCTAACCAAGCTTGTTTTCCATTTTTCGTTTGCACTTCACCAGAGGAGGAGGCAGAGCAGGCCATCTGTGCACATTGCACATACAGTACAGTTTCTCGTATGCATAAACCCTTCTCACAGGGTCCCACACAAATTTATAAACACTGGATGTGAAACAAGTCAGTGCGACAGGATGCTTGTCATTCCGCAGAAACAAATTCCTTATGGTGCTGCTTTTTTTGACATTGACATTTGACACAAAACACTAGCAGCTGTACATGTTTACTTCAGCTATGCCCAAAAAAGAGGAGAGGCTGCAGGTCCTGAAAAAGTCTTAAATTGACTATATTATCTAACCTCTGGGCCTTAAAAGTCTTAAACAGTTTAATACAGCATTTTACATCTTTGATTCGGTTTTGGAAGTCTGACAAATATTGTGGTTTCTTGTTCTTGTTCTGATGAGAAATCAGCCAAACACACCTATATTCTCATAGGTCTACAGTTCATTTTAATGTTGAACTCGGTTGCGAAACTAGTCTGCGATTTCATTCCAACTGCCATTAAAACTTAAATTACATTAAACAGTCTTAAATTTAAATTGATGAAACTTGCAGACACACCGCAGGCTAATTGGGATGCGCCTCAACCCTCTAAGCCCCCATGTAGCTATGTTTGACTGATCGGTGTTCGTAGTGGCTTTGATAGCACTCTGGTGTCAAAACGAAAGCTGGCGACCTTGTCTTGCAGGGATGAACCGTGCAGTTCCAGCCTGGGAGAGGTCTCGGACTGAGGAGGACATTTTGAGAGCAGCCCTGAGGCCCGGCGGCAAGCAGATGAACAGCGGTCCGCCCTCAGCCTCCGAGGACTCCAGCGCACTGGAGTGGGAGAATGATTTTGTGAGTACCCATGCAGAGGACAATGCAGACACTGAATTTGAGGGTTTTGTCAATCCCGTCCTAGACACTCCCTCTGAGGACGCTCTGGACAGTGGCCTCAGGTTGGACACCCAGGACAGATAGTGCCTGGCACCAAAGGAACCGTTACTTGTGCCCACTTCATGTCAAAGCCCACCAGCTTTTTGCCTCATCAAATGGAAATTACTTCATTGCTTTTCATATACTGAGGGACTCTGATGCTACAGGAATCTGTGTTGTGTATTTCACTACAGACACCACAGTGTAGTGACATTTTGACAAAACAAATACTCCTTTTTTCAGTGCCTTTATTTGTTAAGTTAGCCTACCATTTTACGCATTGTAACTTGAAAATGATCAATTACAATTTGAAGCATTGTAACTGGAAATATTCAATAAGTGCTTAACCATGTTGTCAGGCTACTTCAAAATGAACCCTTCTATAGTAAAAGTATGAGGACGCTTCAGACAGAGCAGTGTTCTATACTCAGTGATGGAAATGGCAACATTTCAGTGGAGGGACCCTTCTGTCTCGCGGTCACTGTCTCATGCAGTCATCCATTAAGTAATGTGTATATATGCAGCATTGAGTGAGTTTTTTTCTCTTTAAATTTCACTGGGCCATTAAACTTTATAAAGCTATTGCATGATGGGAAATAAATAAATAAACTCCACTCAAAGGTCACTGGGCCTTTTAAGTTGTTGTGAATCAGAATAGCTGCAGTGTCAATAGCTCAACTTATTCAGATTTTCCATTGACTCGTTGTCCTCCTGTCTCCTGGGTATTTTGTCTTGCACTGTCTACATAATCACTTCGCCTGTCCTTCTTCCCTTCTGCTTCAGTTGAGGTAATGCAGGAAATCATACAATTCGGAGTTAAATTTTCATGTTAATACTTTATTGGAATAGTCATAAATAATTGAATGCTAACATGTTTAGCCACATCCCTCATTAGCTTCTTATTAGACCTGAAGCTTCACAGAGCTACACAATATTTAGACCAATACTGCTGAACACTTCCTCCAGTCTGCATGCTCTCCTGCCTTTTCTCTCTCCTCGACCACTTATCTGTCTGTGAAGTGATCAATAAAAATGATTTTCATTTTCAAAATACAAATTTTGACCTTTTGGATCATCACCATTCAAAATTGTATGGCTGGCCTACATAGATTGCACTGAACGTAGTTTGGCCTTGAATCACAAACTCCTGTTAGTAATGTACAATTATTAGTTTGTGCAATAATGAAGTATGCTGTTATTGCTGTTATTCTACTCCAAGGATGCAGAATTCCCACAATGAACCATCTGAAAATAAGGGAGATTGCACAGTGCAAGTAAGCACAAACAATGACTTGGGCCCAGCCTACTCTTCATGGTAGCCTAGAGGGCTATTCTACACTACTGTGTTTTTGACAGGTCTTGTTCATATAATGCCAATATCTATACTGCCTATCCATAGACCCTGATTGTGCTCTTAAGCTGGTTCACTGTTTGTAACCAGGGTTCCCACAAAGGTCTGGGAAATATGGAAAGGTGAGCAAAATGATTTTTAAAATGCCCATGTCTTTACAAAAAAAATACTTAGTAAATTTGGAAAACATCTAGAAACTCACCATCACACTGAATATTGCTTGCCTCCATGACTGTGCATATTATTAAGGATCAGTAATATATAGTCAGACATAAAACAATGACCGATAATTCTGATTTGCTTAAAAATTAAAGGATAATTCCGGTATTTTTAAACCTATTTGTACATATTTTGGGGTCTAAATGACTAATAGGTACAAAAAGGTTTGGAATTGGTCCAGTAGATCACCTCAGCCAGCAGCCGTGAAACAGGCTGCAATGGCTGCAATGTAATCCTTTGGGGCAGCTGCGCCCGATCAAAGTACGTCCACTAAAAGTGCTTGTTTTTGCCACTGACAGGCTCAGATTGTTATTTGAAGTGTCTGACAACATTATGGAAAGGATCCCTACAGAGATAGACCTTTGTTTAACCAGAAACAGAAGTCTCGCTCAAGGAGAAGTCTCGCTCTGAAATCTGAGTTAGTCTTCTCCTTGTGCGAGACTTCTGTTGCAGCGCTTGTTTTTGCCTGTCAGTGGCAAAAACTTTTAGTGGATGTACTTTGATCGGGCGCAGCTGCCCCAAAGGATTACATTGCAGCCACTGCAGCCCGTTTCGCGGCTGCCGGCTGAGGCGTTCTACTGGACCAATTCCAAAACGTTTTGTACCTATTAGTCATACAGGGCCCAGGTTTAAAAATACCGGAATTATCCTTTAAGGTCTTGGAAACTATGGAATTTTAAAATGGCAAATGTGTCAGAACCCTGCATAAGACTTCATTTACATCTTGCAAAGTGAATTGGCAAGCATGTTGGTGGTGACTGATGAGAGATGAAAATCAGAGCAAAATGACTCAGAGAATTGTCTGATTTCTGGCTGTCTTTATCTTATTCGCCCAAATGACTGATGCAATGTCACTTTTTTAGCTATCAATGAGAATAGTTGCTCTAGAATACAAGAGAATAATCTACAACATACCAGGAGACAATCTTTAGCTAGACAAAGCTGGTGTATGTTGACAGAGAAAGAAGACTCTGCTGATCTCTGATTTGTTGCTGGTATTTGGGGTTTATTGTGGAGAGAAATCATTGTTAAGGGTAACGACTTTTCATTTAATCGTTTCCTAAATGCAATCTGAACCAGTTTGAGTTCAGTCTGGACTAGAAGGAAGTCCCCCCCCCCTTAAGATTTACAACCAGAACAGCCCATTTCCAGCTCTGACTGTACTGAGAAAAAAATTTTAACAAAAGGAGAATTTAACACTGAAAAATAATTCTGTTATGCTGAATTACTGCAAGAAATGTTATTTTTGGAGAGTGATTGTCTCCATAGTTGGTGACCTGGGTCTTTTTGCATCCAGACTTTACATAACGCTCCTATGTGTATTAGGAATGTCAGATCCAAGTCTCCTCTCTGAAGGGATCTACTGTCCTCTTTTTGCTTGTGCATTAAATTAGATTTCTTGTTTTAACCAGGTACTGCAGTCAGCCCATATGATTGAGCCCAAGTTGGCACGGTAGCGTTTCTCAAAGTCAATTTAATCTGTTTAACACTAGTTTTCTGGTTGCACTCAATTGTGTGGATTTTAATTTGGATCACAGTGTGTTATTAGCTCTTAGACGACAAAACAATTTCCTTCATTCTTGCAATACCTGTATGACCTGGCATATGGATTCTGAAATCCATCCTGTGCACTACTGTTGGACTCTAGGAATCTTGAACTTGAGAGAGTATTGTTTTTCACACATTTAAACATTATGTTTTGACAAGATTTGCTATGATTACATGATCTCTGATTAATCACTGTAGTTTTCTGTAAACACTGTAACTTTACATTCCTTGTCACAATGAGCCTGAGAGAGAATAAAACAGTAAAATGTCTTGGGCATCACATACATTAACTGTAATAGTTCTGATAATGTTCATAACTTAGTGCACATGGGATATAAAGTACTGCTGGGATTTTGTACATTTAAAGTGTCATTTTTTTTAAAAGGAAAAATCCACACTGTTAGAAACAGCTATTGGTGGTGTACTTTCCATTTCTGGGTCCCTGTTGTTGTTTGGTGGTGCATTTATGTAGATGTAGACGGTGTGACGACATGTTAAGATATTTCCAGCCCAGCTACAATGAAATTTGATAGCAGAAAAGTTTTCAGCAATCTAAAACATCAACTGTAAACATCAGATTTTGGTGTCAGTCACTCAGACTCAAAGAACAAGGGCTTCTTTCTAGACCCATTTTGTACTGACATTCAACAATCATACAGCAGCAATCCATGGTAGAAGAAGAGACACCAATTTCTCCACCGACAGCAGCCTCAATAGACCAGAATGTAATTCTTTCACATTCTTTTTTTTTTTTTTTTGGAGTTAAGGGCGCGACTCACTTTTTCATGACTGGAAAAACTTTCACTCCCTTCTCTGGGGGCATTTCCCAGAATGCCTTTCAGCATGAAATCACTAACTGTGGACGAGTCAGGTTGAGGGAAAGTGAGTACAGCAAAAAAGTAAATTACGACACTCCTAGAACGCATTGAATATAACGAATGATAGATAGCAGTGTAAGAGTCTCTGAGGGTGGATTTTTCCTTTTAACTGAAACATCATCACCATTACCTTAAGTGGTCTTGTTACCTGTTGAAAGAAGTAGCTTTGTCATCCTTAAAGTGATATTTTACATTGGTAGAACATTTGATTCTTTTTTTTTTTTTTCCTAGCGCCTATAGGAGGCCACTGATGGAAAACAAAAGTAATTGGTGACTCTCGGGAGCCACTGGCAGCACCCATTATTTTCGGTACAAAAACCAAGTCTCAAAAATCATACTTCTAACACATCCACAAACAAGAAAAAGTAGATCCAGATAATACTAATTCACATTGATCTGGATCTAATCAAGAAACAACTTGTTTGTCGTTATTGGTATCGATGGCTGGGGGGAAAAGTTGGAAGTTGACTCTTCCTGAACTTGTGTAGAGGCATGTTAAACTGTGAAAATGTTCTACAAAAGTGAAATGTCACTTTAACTAGAAGTATAGGCTGTATGACATGTATTACACACCTGGACGATGGAGCTACCTCTGTTTTTTACATCACTACTGTGCTGTATGTATTTTTAGCAGACTGTGGTCCAGTGTAGCTCAATGGGTAGAACATGGCACAAACACTACAAGGGGTTTGATTCCCGTTCGGGCTACCCGTACTAAAAATGTACACAGTTTATAGTACTGTAAGGCCATCCACCATCATTCCAATTGTAGAGCTAGCCATTTTATAAAACTTCATACTGGTAACTCACTGAGACATTCTTGTCATTTGTACAGTTCTCTGCATACTTGGACTCGATTGAAGACAAACTACCAATATCCACCTCCTCAATTTATGTAGAATGTTTTTAAAACTGGACAATGACATAAACTGGTTTTATCATTGGAGGCTATAAAGCATTACTGTCAAGAAAACCAAAAAAACAACTTATGAAATGAGACAAAAAATAAATGGAATTAACAATCTGAAATGACCCTGAAGATGTATTTACTACTGATTGTTCACCAACTACAATATACATATTTCATTTTAAGGTTGACTGAGCAGTTAATCAGTTGCTTTTATTGGTCCAGGGTTTTCACTCCAGGGTCTGAGCTTTCAGAGGGAAACACTTAGAGACATTAATATGATTCCAAAATTATGGTTTATTGAATCTCAGGACTGATTTGTCTTGTGTTATTATCAACAGAATAGCAATGAGCCACAGGAGAAAATGTTTCACAATGTCCCATAACAACGTATGTGGATAGGGGTAGGCCAATATACATCAGGTGTGTGTGTGTGTGTGTGTGTGTGTGTGTATAAAGTGAATTAGAAGGACCAGATCCTTACCTGGGTAATACCAGGTTAATCCATCCCAGGTTACCATGGACCACCGATAATGATTATATGTGACAAGCACATAGTCCGAGTAAGGATTCCTCCTCCTTGTTGACACAATCACTTATGTTTTCATGATTACTTACAGCAGGATGTAATATTACTTGTGGCATGCAAGCACTTTGGGTTTAATTTGATTGCAATGAGTTCAACTTAAAAATAAACTCTGGTACCCAAGTCAGTCTCCTGTGTCATCTCATGTGTTTTTTTTTCATATTTGTATCATTTAAACAGCTAATCTTTTATGTATGAATGAATGGAGCAACACTGAAGACAGACTCAGACTATTTTATCCATAGCTGATCTGGCAACTGGGCTCTGACTCACATCTACACACTGCCTCCCAGCCTGTGCCGCTGATGCTCAGAGTATGAGATGGTGATGGTCAAGTCACAACCAAAGCTGATTGAGATTTCATATTTTGTACCTTTTTTTTTTTTTACCAGGCTAGCTGATGAGGACCGTGCTCTTATTTACAAAAATCCCAGTTGAGGTTGCTGAGGGAGGGAGGACCTTGGACCTGCCCGGGGTTTCCTGTTGTTTGCTACTGAGCTGCTCTGTTGGAGCAGGTCAGGATTTAGTGCCTTGCTTCAGGGCTTCATGTTCATCTCCCCCAACCAGATTTTCTCCATGAACTTTGGACCAACTTCCATCGATGGCCCTACATGTTGTGAACGGTAAACCCACCTAAATTCAGTTTTGTTTGCAAAATAGAGTTTATCCACCTTTTTAGGTTGTCTGAAACCTATATGATGTAAATACACAGTATACATGGTTCCTACACAGACCTGGAAAGTATGGAAAGGTGTGGGAAACAAATTTGGTAAATTCCGGGTTTTAAAAAGTTTGGAAATTGCACAAAAGGTTTGAAAAAGTATAAAAAAAAACACTATGTCCCAGTGAACTTGACTCAGCATTTTCTGGAGTTTTAGGTCCCCTGTTAATCTCACATGCTACATTTTTTGTTGTGGAGAATAATCATCTATAGAGTGATATGACTATTAGCATTCATATGTACTGAACACCAAACTAAATCTTCAAATCCATTTAAGAAATGTAAGGTCTTTTAATGAACTTTAAAATAGAAACTGTGTAGGAACCTTAAATATATCATAGTGATAAGTATCAAACTGATAAATCACACGAAGGTAGGGTCTTTTAAAAGAGAAAAACAAAAAAGATTTTTCTTGTTGGGTGAAGTGTACTGGAACATCCAGCTCTAACTTGAATGTAGGTCGCCCTCTAGTGGTTGAGGGTGTCATGGAAACTGTATTTCACATGGACTCTGAAGATTGATACAAGAATCCGCACTCGGACACTATCTAGCTGGAGTATAGCGCCTTATCTCAGCCGAATGGAGGTGGTATACTGATTCGGAGTCCGAATAATTATCGCTTTAATATGTGAACAACGTGAATGACTATTGAAGCTTCGGGACAATTGACTAAAACAAGGGGCAACTGCCTAACAATATACAACAACGCCGCAGCGCTCCAGACAGAGTGGAGCCAACAACTTGTGAGACGTCCCAGAGCCGCAGCACAACCTGTAAGAACTGCAACTTCATACCCCGAAACGTTACAAACGCATGAAAAGACTCGTTACGTTTTTAATTCTGTTAAATTCCAGCTGCCGTTTTAAGTTTGATCTAGTAAGATCTGTTCGGGGAGAAGTTCTTTTCGCGGAAACTTTCTCGAACCTATACCATAGTAAAGCTGAAAAATAAGCCACTGCATTTTTCAGTTTACAGCTGTATTTTTGAACAATATACAAAAACTCCAATTGACATTTGATACAAAGCAACATTTTTGGCCGTGAGTCACAAAATAGCTGTGACGCCAAAGCGAGAACTAATTTGTCAGTACAGCGGAGGGATATGCACTCCGCCTCCCCAGTCTACTTGTCTCCTGGAGCAGGACATGGCATGAGAGACTGAGGGGAAAAGCAGTGGAAAAACGAGAGAAAACCTTTATGAAACAAGGAACAGAAGTCTAGCCAATCAAGAGAAGGGGGACTAAGGAGGTTTGCGTCTATTGTTATAGGTATGTGATCAAACGATGACTTTATCCAGCGTAGATAAGGGGGTCTGAAGTAAAAATCAACTACCGATGTATCAGCAGGATACGTTGGGTAGAGGCTCGCCACTTTCCCTCGGAGGGGTGGGCTAACAGTTAGCTAGCATAACTTAGCTTTAGCTGAGAGAAGTGGTTGAAAAGTTTCTGTGGAATGGAGGAGGAGGAGGGGTAAAGTTAGCCACTGAGAGGTAAAAAGAACTTTAGCTTTCTCCGTGAGAATTCAAAGGAGGGAGTTAAAATATTGTTTAAAGCCAGTCTAAAAGTTAGTGTTAAATACTTTAACTGTAATGTAGCGTTAGTTATTGAAGTGTCCCAAATTTAAATTTTATCTAAACAAATTCTAGCCTGTTCTGTTAGCTAAGCTACTACTTGGCTGCTAAGTTCGTTAGGTTGTCTACATTAGGTTCCGAATCTAACTGCATGTGTGTATTTGTCCGTGTTGGCACGGTACTTTTGGATCAGAGCAGCCCTTTGTAGTTTAAAAGCTGTTTTACAATTGTTTGGGGGAATTTATGTAATGCTAGATGATCCGTCTTTCTGTTTTCCTTTTACTGTGTTGCGTTGGGGGGTGGGGGTGCCTACTAGTCACCTAATCATCCTTCCATATTGTCTGCTTCCTGTACTATATGTTTGTCAAGCATGTCAGACATGGATCGGCTGCTAGTTTTGTGAATACAGATGAGTTAAACCTTTCCAATGCTTTATTTGAATGTTTTTTTTTTTTTTTTTTTTTGCACACCAGTGTAACAGTGGTCAGAATCGGAGATATTTGTTTCCACATGTTATTCCCTACTCTCTTTCAGAGTGTTTGGAATTGTTTTTTGGCTTTGGTTGGAGCTTTACAGTTGTCATGATGTTACCTAGACGATATAACATTTCTTGGCATATTATACTGTATTGAAGTTGGAGTTATCCTCAGACCTCTACATTTAAAACACATGAAAATCATGCTTACCAAAGCGCAACAAATGGCCTCTCTGTAAACCAAGGGCAAAATTTTTTGGCTGTAATCACAATGGGATTTGGAATATTTATTTATATTATGGTACCCCCTGTAAGTGTTTAGGAACCCAAGGTTGTGTTGTTTATCTGTTACAGGCTCAAGAAATGGTATTTGTTCCTTTGTTTTTTTTCCTGGATAGATAGATTAACTTAAAATGAAAATGGCATTTTGCTAATATATGACTATTGTTGTAATTAACCATGTTGATGTCAAACATGCACGTTATTCTATATACTGTAGGTGTATGTTTTGAATAGGATGTTTCAGAAAGTTAGCTTACTTGGTATTATGTTGTAGTTGGAAGACCCTACCAATCATATATTACATAGTATGTAGTATTTACAATTCATCAGGATGAGCAAGCATACTAACTGTCAGCTGACTCCTGTTCAGTCTGATAAGCTGAATTTATTTTAATTGTTGTAAGACAGATCTAATAGTAATGTCTTTGTTCTTGGTTTTTCAGTACATTACTTATCAGCTAGTAGTTCAGTTCTCTCTCCCTTGATGCTGAAAATACAGACCTATCAGTGTGAACTGTTAAGTCTGTCAAGATGACCATCTTCATCTGAATGGGTAATCATTCCAATCTATAGTTGTTGTTTTATTTTAGTTGTTTTTTTTAGCATTGTGATATGAGAGAGCGAGAGCGTGCACAGGCTTTTTCTGTTGTCCATTCAGGCAAGCTATATCTATATGTTCATCAAAAATGTTTATACATGTCACAGGCAATTGGACCGACTTCTGTCGAAAACTGTTTCTTGCTCACCCTGTACAATGTACCGATGAATCATTGGTGATCTAGTCTATGAGGCCTAGTTGTGTCTGGTTCTCTGATTGACTTGTTTTGTGGAAACAACTGTTGGAACATAGTCTTGTGAATGTCAGAAGAACTCATAACATCCAATAGGCTGATAGCATTTTGCTCTATAGGCCTAACTATCCTACATTAGGGAGGTTTCATTCTGCCTCCATGTGAATGTAAGAACAATGAGCCATGGAAGTGGGTGCAGTGCTGTTGGACAGCTGTGTGCTGGAAGGGAGGGATCGAGGCAGAGATGGGATGAGGGAGGAAGCAGCTCTTTGTGGTCACATCCTTTTCGGCCGGGGCCAACTTCACAAGCCCTCAAACAGCTGCTGCTGCTGCAGGCTGTCTGCCCTAGTGTGTCTGTCTAGCCTCTGTCTGGCTGTTTGATTGCTAGGGCTGCACAGTGTGGACAAAGTATCATATCACAGTATGACTTGGAATAAAATTTTAGCCTTAGTCTAATAAATATAGTTGTTAATTTGATTTGAAACTTTCAGTAGCTCTACTGTGGTGGATTGTAGTAGTAGCTTGAGGGAGGCATCTTCACCTGTCACTAATTCTCACTAATTGACTAATTTATTGCATTTTAGCTAATTGCATGTTTTACAAAAGTTAAGTCAAGATTTTGCAATATAAATACCGCAGTGTTTCATATTGTAATATCAATATGTACTTCATATATTGCTATCCTTTCACACTGTCTGATAGACCAATCTGTCAACCTTCCTTGGTTGTCCATCAGGCCATGTTGGTTTGCATGATTGTCTTTCCATATCTATTACTGTCTGCAAGTTTTAGATACAACACCCATCAGATAATTGAGTCATCCTAGTTTCAGGAAGACTTGGGCTCTTTATGGAAATAATGTGTCAGATCTGACAGAGGACAAAAGGCTTTTTTTTTTAATCAAGCTGTAGCTTGACAAAGTCACATACTGGCTGTGTATTGCTGTGGTTCAGTCATTCATGAATGAGATTTTTTTTTCTTTTTTTCACTTCAGGAATCTAAGGAACTCTATCTATTTGATTAAAATATCAATTGCACCAAACAGATGAATGTGTTGCTAACCTTTTGAATGTATCTTATCTTTTTCAGCTGTTCTACAGGAAGCCCATGGACTAAAACACTGACTGTGCATTGGTGGAGAGTCAAGACAGAGAGAAGCTGGGAGTCGTTGATGAGAAGTGGTCCTTTCCTTATTTCTGAGCCTGTTGGCTTGCATTTGTATGACCTGCTGCAGCGTGTCTGTTAGGCAGCAGTCCTGATCTCAACTCTTGTGGACTGCACCCCCCTTTCCTCCCATCAGTGGTGGTGACCCAGCTCCGGCCAGCTTGCTGCAGGGCCCTTCCTGAGCAGCAGCAGCTGCGTCCTGCTTGCTGCCTCCCCTCCCTCCCCTCGCTTCCTGTCCTTGGTTAGACAAGGCTAAAGCCTCCTCTCCCCTACCCCACCCCTCATCTTTACTGGCCTCTCCTACACACATTCGCAAACTCAAGTAGAGTTTCCCTTGTTGACCACACACTCACACACCCTTTTTAACCTACAGACTGTAGTCA
>OOFE01033797.1:2913-15780 GCA_900323365.1 Monocentris japonica | reverse complement strand
TCATTGCCGCCGTGGCATGAGCAGAGTGATTGAATATTGGCGTGGATTGTCGGCAGGGGAGGAAACCAGGCATCATGGTGCGGCATTGGCCTCCTCTCTCGTCATAAAACAACACCGCTAACACTTCTCTACTGTCAGTCTAGGCCCAGCGGAGGGCCCAGACCACCACCTCATTGTGTTTTTGTTTTTCTTTATCATTTTTTTTGTTTTTTTCATTTTTACAGCTGTGGAATTTTAAGTGTTACGTTGTCAGTTACCGGCACTTTGAAAAACTCAATGAGGGAGGTGGGGAGAGAGAGAGAGAGAGGGGGAGGAAGGGAGGATGGGATGTAAAGCTGAACCTCTCCACCATGCTGCTCTTCCCTTTTGTTTACCTGCTGGGAGTTGTGGTTGCTCTCACACACAGACGGCTTTATGGAGCGGCGACCACACAGAGCCAAACTTGACACTCCTCTACAGTGATCATCACTCCAGATGTGATGTCTCATTCTATTTATCTCTTCTTTGAAAAACGAGGGGGAAATGACCGATTTGTGCAATTTTCAGGACCACACTACATTCCAACCTTCCTTAGACATGGTTTTAATATACTTATGAGTATAGATGAATATAATTATATACAGTATCTATGTTTGTTAATGTTTACAGACAGATTCTCTCACTTCATCTCGGTGAGTGGTGTATTATGTTTGTTTGTTTAGATGTTGAGCATTACGCAGACCTCCTTGTGAAAATAGTCCTATTAAGGTGAAATATAATGGTATATAGTGTAATGGTATGACATTACAGAACTACTTGTGATTTTCATATTGCCAGTCTCACTCGCCATTGTGTACATAATTGGCTCATAATACTGTAAAGTACTAAAGAACAGGAGGGACGGAGCGGTGAAGCGCCAGCAGCAATCACAGCCTCTCTGATTGTTCCTGTAAGAAGGAATTGCTCAATGCATTTACTTTTTTTTTTTTTTTTCTCTCAACAAGAGGACAAATACATTTTGTTGGTTTTTGGATGGACCGATAAGTTATATTCCACACTTTCTCCTAGCAGTTGCTGTTACAGTTGACTAGGCTAGTATTGTAGATGAGAGGGGCCCCAGCTTGTGATCACTGGTGCTGTCTCAAGTATTGTTAATCGGCCTTAAGGGAACACCTCACTATGACTCTGGCTGTAGGAGCTACTGCCCAGACGCAGTCCATTTCTGTAATGTTGTGTACTGTGACCGCTAATGCTTTGTTTTCCATTTTGTTTTGCCAAACTTTTCTGAAGCACTTTCACAGCTTATTGCTACACAATTTAGGTAGGTCATACATATACAGAAATGTATATAAAAGAACATATGACAAGTGTACATGTTTAAAAATGGATACCTCTTCTTCTGTAGTAATGTTGAAATTTAAACTGTGTTGTAACTTTTTCTCTCGGTCAAAAATCAAAACATTGTGAGTGCTCGGCATGGTTCTGGGGGAAAAGTGTCCTAAATGCTGTTTTTGGCACAAGTAGGAATGACTGCCAACCTAGCCTCTTAGCCTCTTCTACCATATAGCTAGACAAACACCCTCCGTGTCGTCCAAGGCACAATGAAGTCAGGCCGCTGTCTGCCTTGGTGGTGGTTCTTCATTCTCACTGTAGTGAATGACCTCGAGAGTGTCGTCAAGGCTGGGTTTTATATCAAGCAGGAGACGTGACGTGATACAGCAGTCCAGTATAATGTACAAATAATGTTGCAAATTTATGTACAGTGTTTTTATTCACTCATCTGTCAAATCCAATTTTTGTATTTATTACACCATATTTTATACCGGTCAATTTCTGTTTCACCACCAGTGCAGGAAGTGGAAAAAATATAGGGAGTTTTACATGATTTGTTTATCTGTATCTAGTTATTGCATAGCTTTTTTTTTTTTTTTTTTTTTTTTTGTTATTGGTGTAATGATTCCACATTTGGTAACAGCCGCCGCTCATCGACGTGTATCATGACTCACTGTATTGGTGTTAAAACAGTGTAAAGCAGCTCAGCGTCAGAATATAAAGTCTCCATTCACAGTGTTTTAGCCTGGACTCAAGTAGCTATGATAGGAGGAAGCTTCTTTGCAATGCCCGAGCCTATGCTTGTAATTCTTCTCTGGTACATGACTTTGTGTTTTCTGTCCTCTAAGACATTCTTAAAGACTCCCAAGATGATCGGTGCCAGAAGTCATTGCACAAGAGGGTTAAAAGGTGCCAATCTTGCCCATTCAGTTCACTAAGATCTCTCCCAACGCATACAGTAGTTGAATTTGTGAAAAAAAAAAGATTCAAATTGGCTATTCTGATTTAGGTTCCTTATACAATTGGATACTGTTCCTGAAGTTGCCAAACTAGCATTCAGAGACAAGGTGAGCAGCGTTTTGTTAGGTAGATATTCAGTCGGTAGTTGTAGGAATTAGGCCATTCCAGTACTTGCTGTAGTTCACACAGCTCATTATCAGGTGGGTGCATTATTAAGGCACTTTTACATAAGACAAACGGTCCGCGTGTTAACCGTCTAAACTTGAATTTCCTTTGTTCTTTATTTGCCATTGTTCATTTTTATTTATTACTGTATTACTTTTTATACAACATTCATCTGTGATCATGAGCTGGAGGGGAGCTCTTACAGATTTGAGTCTGTGTGTCTGGCTACAATGTTTATCATGCTTTAGAAAGCCATCATGTCATGGATCCTCAGTCTGACTGATGGCCAGTAATGGCATAACTGGTCTCCAAGCCTTTCCTAGCCCACACTAGGTGACTGTTGTTAAGCTGAGGCACATTAACTCAAAATGCATGTTCCCAACATGGGACTCTTCATAGAGACACTGGTTTAATCCATTTTTAATCAGTTGAGTCTATAATTTGATTTGGTTTTCTTTGTGCATCTTTAACTTGTTTTTTCCCTATTGCACAGAGATTCAGCGTAACCGAACAGCCTTTATTTTTGCACCTCCAGACCGCATGAACATGAATCATTTTGTGCCAGTCTGACGTAACATAAACACGTTTGTCCTCTGCCCTTCTCAGATGATACAGCAACAGTATTATGTATGCCTAGTTTATGTGTCCCAGTGTGTGGCATCATTTCATTTACTTACTATGGTATCTGATGTATATTATGTTTTGTTGGTTCATTATTGTGTAGTGACCACATCTTTGAGAAGACAGCATGTTGGTTCTCATTTAAGTGACCCTTACGAGCCCAAGGAGAAGGCTTTTTCAAATTCTTTTGACACACAAGTTTAGACAGGGCCCCTTATGTCTGAATGTTATGTTTCAGTTCACTGTGACGTCTTTTGGTTTTTGTGCCATGTTGCTGTCATTACGTTTTTGATTGACATGCTGTCAGGGGAGAAATGGTGTTGGAATAAAGAAATTCAGTTTCATAAGCACTCATCTCTTTTTACATGTAGTAAAATTGCTTACAGTAATTCTAACTGGGGTCATATCTATCTCTCTTGGTGTTGCTTCAATTAAAATGTGGATGAACACAAAATACCATGTTGATTACTGTTCAACCTGTGTTATTGCATATTGTTGAAGATTTGTAAATAGTTTGCATTGAACTTGCATAGATCATGTTACTGTGGCGTGCTATTGCCTGTACAATTCTGCTTCTAAATGTGTGTGACTGTTGGGACAGCACTCTTTTTGTACATGACTGTCTTTTTATTTGAGACTATTGATTCTGTCTTTTTTCATTCTAAAGTTGAGTTTGAGGAGTTCAGACATGCCTGAAGTTTGACTTTAATAAAGCTGTACTCTGTCTCAGTGAAACTGTCTCTCTCTTACTTGATTTGAAGGATTTATTCAAATTATTTGGTGAAATTGATGTTCTTGCTTAAAATGATTGTGACAGCTACACTTTGATCTGCACCAAATCTTTGTTCACCAAGGTTATTACAGTTGACTAAAGCTAAGCATGATAAAACCTCTTATTAAACTGAAATAAAATAGAAATTGTATGAAAACCTAAACTATAATTGCAGCTTCCAAAATTAAGAAGTAAAAGAGATAGTCAAATATTACTTTCAGTTTAAGTGTTTCTGCTATAAGGCAAATGTAGAGTGGTGTATATAGGAGAGAATTACCGAGAAATAAGTAAAAGCCACATCTAGACGTCAAGACAGACAAACTATTTCGCAGTAATATTTCCGGTTTATCGAACGCCTGCACGTGGTTTTTCAAATTAAAAGCTTTAAACGTCAACATGTAAAACTCAATGTTTGTATTTTTATTTCAAATATCGGTAAGTGCTTATTGACTTAACAATCATATAGTGGCAAATGACAACTGGCAATGGTCAAAAAAGGCCCAGTAGTCCCTGGTGATTATTTCCTATTAACACCATAAATCGGCTAGAGACTAATAAATGATGTCAAATGAATAGGCTATCTGAAAAATGAAACCCTCCATGTGATCAAGTGGCAAAGCTGTTCAATTGTTTACTACGGAATCTGTTTGTGTTACTTAAGTCAATATTTTAATATCGTTATTAAATTTCCAATAAACATATTAGATATAGTAACAATTAGCAAAGCTTGCGGAGTAAATTATAAAGGGCTATTCCTCCAAATGTGTCTTTTATTTTGTCACTCTGCAATGGTTTCAATGCATATTGAATTTAATATCAGTGCACTCCATTATTGGTGGGTGGCAATTATGGCTTTATGGTTGAATTTACAGTCCAACATATTTTCCTGGATGTCAGATGCCTTTATTTATCTAATTTAATTTGCTCTTTGTTCTGCCATAAATCATGCAATAACTACGTACCGTGTTTAAATGCTTACTTTTATTTTGAAAATATTGGACCAGAAGTGACTCCCTTATTGGTTACTGTTCTCTGCTCCGTGAAGTCCTCAGACGTGCGTCTTCCACTGTTGGTATAAGATAGATGATGTCGAGGTTTAATCTGCGTTAAAAGTGTATGTCAACATGTGGAGAAAGGGATAAGAGATAAACGACTGGGTTTGAGGTTAGTAACGGGGAAGTCAGACGCTGAGGGATTTCCATTTGAGAATGCGGAGATGGGCCAGATGTCTAGCTTGACAGATGTTGCTAGTTGGTTAACGCTACCAGCGCTAGCTTAGCCTGCTCTGGGGTGTATTTTGTTTCATCGGCGCATACAGCTAACGCTAGCTTGTTGTCTTGGTCTGTGTATTGACAGACAGGGCATCCAAGGCAGCTATGATTAAATGCACGCATTCCTAGCTAATAAAACGATTCAGTTTCTAATATTACAATATAACAGTGTTGGCCTAGGCGTGGGATGTCGGTGGCGATTTTGCCAGGAATAACGTTACACATTACACTTAGACATCCATTAAATGTTCACTGTACAATTTATTTTATTTTCCAATCCTCACAGTGTTAAATTTCAGGCCTGATAACAAGTCAAGCCTGTGAGGAACTTCCAATTACCCTCTTATTTCTCTTCTGTCCCAGTTGAGGAGAGGCTGCTAGTGGGTTGACCATGTTGGCTGTTGACTGAAGTCCACTCTCAGAAACAAAATGAAGAGAAGGCTCCTGCGTGGTTTACTTTCAGAAGTTTCCATCCGAATGGTGCTTTTGGTTGTGTTCCTGTGAGTATGTCTTCCTTTTAATAGTATGCATCTGATTTCTCGTTTGATTATTGAAAAAGCAAATTCCTTTTCTGGTGGAACTATAAATGCCCATACCCAACTCTGTTTGTGTGTTGTCCACAGTATAACGGAACAGCTTCCTCCTTTCTACCGTGAAATCCAGGCAGAGGAGATGTGGTTGTACAAATTCCATCGTGTGGAAAGGGACCATGTACCCACCTCTCTCATGTTTGTAAGTACTATCTCTGTGTGCTTGTGAGGTGAAGTTGAACTACTTCCTTCAGTCCAATCATTCATCCTATCCTCACCTCCTCCTTAATGCTGTGAACTGAAGGAGATTTGAAGTTGCTCCCCTCATGTCTTTCCTGCCAATGCACTTAAAGAGCAAAGCACAAAGAGAGGCTAAAGTAATAAAAGAAGGACTTCCATTATTCATTTACCCTAAATACTTTGTAATGGATCGGACATGTTACATTCTCTGTTTTCTCTTCTCTGCATCAGAGTGTGGCGTGTTTCACCCCGCTGATAGTAATCCTGCTTTTCACCCTCCTGAAGAAGGCAGATAGAGGAGATCTGAAGGAAGCCTCGCTGGGTGAGCAATGGACAGCTAAATAAAAGCATTTGGTTGGTTGCATTAAAAAATGTTGACTGGTTTTGAGTTGCCTGGACTTTTTCATGATTGAGTAAAAGAAAGGGCAAGAGGCAGGGTGAATATAGCAGAAAGAGGAAAAGAAACGATTATATTAAGCGTAGGATTGTTTCAGTTTTGTCTTCTTCTGTTCTACAGCTGTGACTCTGACTCTGGTGCTGAATGGCGTCTTCACCAACGCCATCAAACTAGTTGTTGGCAGGTACACTCCTTCTGCAAACACAACAGTGTAATCTTAAAGCTACACACTCCAGGAGACACTAATACAGTGTTATGGTGGATGAGCGTTTCATAATGCAGCGTGTGTTCTCTATGTGTTTGTCCCTGCCTCAGGCCGCGACCAGACTTCTTTTACCGCTGTTTCCCAGATGGCCAGATGAACCTGGAGATGCACTGCAGCGGTGACCCAGATGTGGTCATGGAGGGCAGGAAGAGCTTCCCCAGTGGACACTCTTCCTGTAAGTGATTCTCTTTATTGGCTATTATTCCTCTGATCCATTCTCATCAGAAAAAGAGCATAGTAAGGGGCAATTCTTGTGAGCGAATGGATGTATGTAAGTGTACTTTTACCCCCGTTTCAGCATCATGCTTCAGCATCGTGCCTGTGCATTCTCTTTCCCATATAGTTGTTCTCTCTTTCTGTCTCTCTTTGTGACCGCCCTCTCACTCTTCTCTCCTTGCCCCAGTTGCGTTTGCAGGATTGGGTTTCACAGCACTGTATGTAGGAGGGAAGCTGCGCTGCTTCAATGTAGGGGGCCAAGGCAGAGCGTGGCGGCTTTGTGCCTTCCTCACTCCTTTACTCATCGCCTCCTTGATCGCCCTCTCCAGAACCTGTGACTACAAACACCATTGGCAAGGTGAGAGCCAAAGCACTTCTCGGTGCTAAACTCGTGGCTGCCTGGTGTAAGTCAAAGCAGAATTAGAAAGTGGGTTTAGAAGTGCACGATGCAGCTTACAAAGTAAGAGCATTGTTCAATTTCAACTCAACTTCAGGCATTATTATTGTAAGTATTCTGTAACCAAATGTATAAAGATGGCTCATAACTTTAATACCAAATTGTGTGCTTTGCTTTCATGCCAACAATTATTTTATCTTACCAGGTTTATTGGTGAATGTCATAAGATTTGTGTATTTTACAACTTGTTTCATGCATTCATGACATTGGGTGTTTCTACTTTGTTTGGCCACTTATCTGCTGCAAGCCCAATTGTAGTGGAAACCAGACTGTTTACCCCTTTCAAACTTTTATGAGATGAAAAACATTAACAAACCAGGATGCGATAAAATGTTTAGGTCATGGAAGAACTCCAGATTAGTTATGGAAAGTCCTGGAATTTTTACACCAGGGCCATAGTGGGAACCCTGGTGTTATTTTAGAATGATCCTCATGTGTGTGTGTATTTTCTCTCCGCTTTTACACAGATGTATTGGTGGGTTCTCTGCTGGGTCTTGTGTTCGCCTGGTTGTGTTATAGACAGCACTACCCTCCGCTACAGGACCCTGACTGCCACAGACCTCTGCGTCACAGAGAGACTGTACCTGCTGCACAGGAACGCAAGCTGGCCAACTCCAACTATATACTGCCCCTGTAGAATGGCTGTAACTGGATAATACTTCCTTGCTTGTGTGGTTTTGTTATGGGTTAGTCGGTAATCCTCCAAATTCTGGTTTTCATATAGAATAGAACTTATAGAACACAGAACTTGAACTACACACAAGAGCTGACCATTGACCAGGTCACAAAGCACTACACTAATAGTTCACTGCCTATGGGTTTTTGCCTCCACTGTATATCAATTCCTTATAGAGGGTCACCACTTCTATGTTTTTTGTAGATTCAACACAATTTTGAAAACCAGAGTTGAGACTTGAAGGTAAATAGATTTGATTTGACTTTGAGCCAGAGAAATGCTGGAGAATTTCACTATCAAGTGACTGATGTAAGGTGTTGATGCTGGCTGTTCATATGTGTAAGCAACCCCGTCTTTGGTTGCCCTCTTGACTGTGGTTATATGTAGAGTTGGTTAAGCAAAATGACTTGGTGAGCATCATATCTTTGGCCTGTGCAGCTTTCCTCTGCTGCCTCTGTCTTGAGTGCTTTAAATCGCTCTGTCTTCCTAAAGCATTTTCTGAATGTCACCCTGTTTCCATTCACAGATTTTGAAAACATTACCTGGAAAGACATCATATCCAATTCTCAATATAACATCTAGATGTAGCAGATCCACTCAACCTTTATCACAGTTTTTGCAATGCCTGCTGTACTTGTTTTTACATTTTTGTGATAGATGAGTGATAATCACTTATCTGCACGATCTAACTGGGCAGCAGATTGGCTAATATTGTCACAAATTAATATGACTAACAGGTATTGAGGTACATGTATTTCTACATCAGTGGTCTCAGGCTGAGGCATGGTTGCATTGCCACAAACTGGCTCCTTCTCCCAACCCATCCAGCCCCTTTTGAAGTGTGAACGGTCAACAGTGAATGGTTTGGGGATGTGGAAGGACTGCAGCAGATGGGGTTGGTGAAGGAGTTGCAATGGAACCAGATCTTTCTGATGAATCTGTGTGGGGTGGGACTGGCTGTAAGACCTACCCTCACCAGGTACCTGGTGCTAGCCTCTCAGTGCTGCTGCTGAGGTTTTCTATCCCGTTAATAGACAGTTGTACTCTTGGCGCATCCTCTGGCTTGTTATTTTTTTTCTGATAGTTGTCATCTACAGGTAGTGTTTGGATGCTGTGTTGTGCTGTTGGGTTTCACAAACACAATGAGCACTTCAATCAGTGGTTCAGTAGTAGTTTGATTTTCACTTATTTTGGTCCAGTCTTTGTTTTCTCTGCTTTATTCATATGGCTGAAAGGCTGGTTTTACACCGGAACAAAAGATTAGATTTTTATCTCTGTTTGACATAGGTCTGATCCGTTTTTACAGCTTTAAGCAATCAAACCTGGTCATGTATTTTGTTTGTGTGAAACCAGTCATACTTGGCTCATCGCTGTGAGTCAAGCAAAGGCAATCAGATCACAGTGGTTTTGGACCAAATGGTTTGGCAGAAAGAACAGACTAATTTGTGCCTTTGTTTACTACATTACTTTTTTGTTGATCTGTGACGCGTAATACTGCATATAATAGTATACTTGTTCACCATTTACATTCTGTTGTAGAAGCAACTTGAATCCTAAGTCATGATTGTTTTACAGTCTATGTGATGCAATCACAATGCCAGGAGGTATAGGATGATTATGTTCAAATGTGATATGTTGCCTTTTTTTACCTCAGAAAAAAAACTTGCTTTTTTTTTTATAGATTAAAATGGTAATTGCGTTTGATGGGTACACAATGTTTTTCTAGGTGGAAAGGGGGTAGAATCCACAACGGATAGGGTAGCCAACAGGTTCTTATACAGACCATTGAGACCAATAGTATTTTATGTTACTTTTCTTTGTTTATTTATAAGATAATGTACAAGTTTGTAACTGTAACCTTTAATTTTGGGGCACAGAAGAGTTAACTTGAATTTTTACCCAAGTGTGATAATGGTATTTCATGATAAAAGGAATCACATGTGTGGGTAAATGGCTTTCTGATAGATCTGTTATACATAAAATGTTTATTGCACCCTACAGCTGTTAGAGTACATACTGTAGATGATACCATTTTGCATGTTCCACTACGTAAGAGCAACATGCTTTTCAGATTTGAAGGTAGTGTATCAAGTTATTATTAATGTCTCTAATCCTCTGATCTCCTTCAGATCTGCCATTGTGGCAAGAGGTTATACTAAAACTTGCCTGTTGCTTTGTTCTTGTCATGCTGATGATTTGCCTTGGCTTGTAGAATGATAGTGGCTGCGCCTGTTGACACAGTACCCTGATTGTACATGTTGTGATGCTTTTAATGAACTTTTTGGTGACTAAATGATGTTTATAATTAAAGTCCTCAAATTTGCACTGTCCGTTGCCTATATTCTGCATCACTAATCCTGGTATTGAGTATGTGTGTGTGTATGGGTGATTCTACAGAAGTGGTTCAAATTGCAGTCTCCACTAAACAAGTGTTTTAGAAAATAGCAAGGTTTTCAGATTGTGAACAGAAAATTACCTCATGTAGTGATCTAATTACATCACAGGCTTTGTATGAGATAATGCAAAGTTAAATATTAAAAAAAAAACAAGTTTCTGAAAGAAAGACAGAGAGATTCCTGTATTTCAACCTCAGACATGAGAGTGATTGTTTTCTCTGTGACTTCATTAGATGTCAAATTCTGGCAATGGAAACAGCGCTAATTTTATATATATATATAGATAGATATCGTAATAATATCACACTATCCTATTAAGTATATACTAATAATGCAATAATATATAAGGTGTGAGAGTCCTTAGTCTTACCTTTTCTAGCAGAAACAGGTTGCCTATGAGTCTGGGATGGTGCAGGCTTCATCCTGTGCATCTGGTTTTAAAACAAATGAATGAATTGAGTCGAGCTGTTTCATATCTCATTTTGATAATCCAGACAGTCGGATTTCCATGCATATTACAGTTACATTTGACGGTTGATTCAAAATTGCACAAAGATGACAAATGTCACCGAGGTTTGAATTATGTCTATAGAGACAGCTAAGCTATAACAATAGATTCCGGGCACACACTGTCTAACATGATAATGGTGATAATCATCGAGCGGTAGTGAGCAGTAGTTCATGTCATGGGTATTGATCTCTATGGATACGACTGCTTGTTGCTCCGCCCCTACTATACGGCTCAGGAACCGATGCTCATCTTTTCTCCCAGCCCCGTTCATACTATTGGTCAGCCTCCTTCCTCTTGATTGGTTGGATGTGACGTGTAGATTTGGCGCCACATTTCTAACAAGGAACTCCACCACAGCAAAAAGGCTCTGACAGCATTACCACTGAGCAAAATAACTTGCTCTTGAATTCATTTTACACTTCTTTTTTTAATTAATCGTGAAAGGGCTTTTTAAATATCTCATATAACCGTCATTCTTGAAAATGTTTGTCACGGACATAAGAAAGGAATTTTATGACGTTGTTGTTAACCAGGTGAGAGTTGTTTGGGGTCCAGGGTCTTAGCAATAGCTAGTTCTGATTTCTGGGCTTATTTGCGGTTTTATGTCGTTAACGTTACGTTTCCCTACACTGCTTTCAGAGAGTTGCCCTCCTGGTTGCATCAGACATCGATGCTCTCTGCGCTTGTAAGATATTGCAGGTAAAGTATACAGTTAGCTGCTAGCGAACGTTATCCCTTCTTCGTCAATTGCGTTCACATATTCGTTTCCAAGCTAGTTAGCGTTGGCTAACTGAAGTAATGCTAGTTCTTCTGAGCATAGACTGAGTCCCCTGAGACTAAAACACACGGGGCTCTCCCATAGCTGCATTAGCCAAATGTTGATAAAGCGTTTAGCTAACCTGTGTGTGTGTAACCTACTGTGTGGTTTGTCTTATGTTATTATGTACTGTATTTCCCTTTAAGTGACAACGCTTTCACACCCAGCAGCTAACCCTCACTATTGGTTGGCATTAAACTGATTAAATTGTGCCTACTTTTACAATTGGCTATTTCAATTGAACGTCCTTTTTTTTACTCTTTACCAGGCGCTGTTCCACTGCGACCAGGTCCAGTATACACTGGTGCCAGTGGCAGGCTGGCAGGACCTTGGCACTGCCTTCCTTGAGCACAAAGAGCAGGTAATGAAATGTTACCTGATCAGAACTGAGCTTGTACATGACTAAATAACAGTCTGGATAGTGAAGAAGAGCTGTTGAGGTTTGAGACGTTACCCATGTGAAATTTGTGTATAGCCTTGTTTTATGCTTTCTCGTAGTTCCGTTATTTTGTTCTTGTTAACTGCGGGGCCAACGTCGACCTCCTTGAGATGTTGCAGCCAGATGATGACTCAGTCTTCTTCATCTGTGACACCCACCGGCCTGTAGATGTGGTTAATGTCTACAATGACACCCAGGTGAGGGGACAGGGATAAAGTCAGCTCAAATTATGAATAATGAGGGATGAAAGCTTGGGCGAAAAGGGAAATTGGGTATTTGAGATGTGCTGCATCCTTTTGTATTTGTTAATGAAAGGAAACAAATGTTCCAAATCAGATGCATCTTTGTCAGTGGATGAAGTCATTTCCTCCTTGTCTGCTTCTAAAGGTTGTTTGAGCTATATAAAAATATTAACCCCCCCATCCCCCAGTGAAAACTATGCTAACACATATGAAAGTTAGCATTTAGTAAGCTCCTGTCATTCCTTCCACAGATAAAGCTGCTAATCAAACAGGATGATGACCTGGGTGTGCCCTCCTATGATGATATCTTCCGGGATGAGGATGAGGAGGGAGCAGATGACTCTGGGAATGAGAGTGATGAAGGCTCAGAGCCCTCTGGGAAACGGAGGAGATTTGATGAAGTACGTGTTTGAGCAGGATTAGTATGCATCGCTAAAATGGAACAGAGCAATGGAGCAGGGCTGAGTAGACTGTAATGGTGGTTTTATTGTGTTTTGTGTCTTTATAGGGAGCAGTTGAGCGGAGAATTGAAAGACAGCGGGCAAAAAGAGAGTGGGAGGCACGGAGGTGAAGTACCTTTC
>OOFE01033782.1:9066-23465 GCA_900323365.1 Monocentris japonica | reverse complement strand
AACGTACCCTTAGTGTGTGTGAGTTGAGCCAAAAGCAGCTTATGTTTGGCTGCCAATAATTTTGGAGCTGCAGCATCCTGTGGTATCCCATTAGTGGTTAAGTACAAGACTTCAAAATAAAAGAGCACTGTGAGTGAGATTATAGCATTTCCTTGTCTACAATAAAACAGAATGATTGTCTGAATATTGTCTCAGTTACTCAACTCTGCCCGGATGTTGCAGTTGGCCAGAGCTATGTAAACTCTGCACGGAGTCTGTCTTTAGAGTCTGTCTTTTAGTTTAGTGGCACGTGTGTAAGATAAAGAAGTGAAAGAATAAAGGATTTGTAGTAATTCAAGTGTTTTTGCCATTTTGTTGTTTTGATGCAATGTTGTATGTTGCAGTGGAATAGCAGCTAAAGTTCACAAATCAGATTATAATTTTCATGTTTGCTGATACTGCCTATGACGAATTTATTTCAAACAAGTCACACACAAAATCAGTGTCCCATTGCCTTCAGCCAATACAGTCCAAGACGGTTTACATTTCATCTGCAACAAAACATGTCATCTTATTAACTCAGTTCGGTATTAGCTTGTGTTTTAACCCTACTGTTCCCCACATTGTGATGATGATAAATTCCACGTGATTATGTGAATTGAATTTAATAAAACTGGATTTTAGTCCCTACACATCCCCCAAACCAAAAAAGTGTCTTGGTAGCATCATACGGAGCAAGCAACGTTTATGTACTAAACCTCTGTCATGATCCATGCCTGCAGGGTGTCTGGTGGGGAGGTCACAGTGAGTTCAGATTTTTTTTTTTCTGGTCTACTTTAGTTGAAAGGAGGCCCCTGCGATATTTGAGGCACGTTACTCGAGGACAAAAGAAGATGTCAGAACAAATCTTGTCAGAATAAGAGCAGTAAGAGCAATACTGACACTTTTCTCAAACTGTGGTGTTGTGAAGGCCTATGTTCAAGAATCTTTAAGTGTACACTATTAAACCATCATCTATATGTGGAATGGATGGTGCAGCGCAGGCTTGATAACAAGTTGGAATGGAATGAGGCCAGCATGAGGAAAAGGATGATCGTTGACGTTGTTTTGTCTGTTCACAAAATAATCTGTACTATTGCATTTACAAATAATAAATATTTGAAAATTATTTCAACATTGATTTCAAATTTACATTTCTAAGAAAACATTATCATTATCTAATCTATTTCTTTACACCACTGAGTGTTGTTTTTTTAAACATTTGGAGCTAGGTTTAGTAGTGGCAGGCTTTGTGTGCTCAAAGTGCTAAGACTTAAAAAATACTTTTAAAAAACATGTGAAAATAGTCTATAAATAATTTTTTTTATTACATATATACCCCCCAAAATACTAAAAGTATCATAGCGCTTTCAAAAAACATGAGAGGACACATGACTTATGCTATAGGCCACTTCTGTCATGACATGCCAAGATCAGCACTTGCACTCAAAAGTCTATCATGACTCTGAACAACACATGCAAACAACATGAAAATAACTCTCAGTGAAATTTCAAATAATACCCATAATTTCTTATAAGCAAACCCTCAAAACCAACCAGCAGAGTAATGTACATGACTGTGCGAAGCAAGAAATAGACCTGCACGTGTGTAAATCATTAAACTTAAATAAGTCTAAAAAGATCAATTAACTTCAACAACAGCTTGACTAGAAGCAGGCCTGGGAGGCTTGCTGGGCTGTTATTTTTTGTCTCGTTCGGCTATTGTTTTCAGCTCGCCAAAGTGTGTGCGGACCAGAACCAGACAGGTGTGGGCTTTCTGGTCTCGTCATCGGTGCACAATGAATATCCAGCAGGACAGGTTTTGCTAATTGCGGCAGTCTGTTCCCTCTAAGTGATCTGGGATGGGCAGTCCAGTGAGGACTGTTAGACACTTGTTCCACAGGTTGAACACAGGGCAGACTGGCTGGGCAAAGGCGATGTCGAAGGTATACAGGTGTTGAGAGCCGACAGCATCATAGAAAGACAGAGAGCCAGAGTCGTAGTCCAACAATACCCCAACGCGCCGCAGGTGGGGGGAGGGCTCGATGGGCATCTCCTTACTGTTGTGACGCACCACCCAGGAGTTGTTGCAGCGAGAAAGCACCCAGGTGGATGAGTTCTTGCCGACCCACTCATGTTTCGGTGCTGACTTGTAAGCAATGCCCACTGCAAACCTGAACACCATTAGAGAAAAACAAGGTTAAACAGTTTCTAATATGAGATCAATGACTGAAACATGATTTTTCACAATAAAAGACACAGGTTAATATCTTTTACCATGTGCTTCCTCCTATCAGAGCCTCCCAGTAATGACGGCCACTGTCGATGTACACGTTGCCTGTGACGCCATAGCTGCTCTGGCTGGTGAAGCGGTCCTGAGCGTGGCTCTTCTTGGACGATATCTCATCCCTCTCCACCGTCAGATTGTCATGGGACACTTTCAGCTTCCGGTGAGCAGACTTTGGGTCCAACTTGAATGGCTGACCTACAAAAAGGCAGAAATTTGAAACTTCCTTTTTGTGGGCTTGTAAAGATGCATTGTCATTTCCAGCGATGAAATCATATTAGTATTGCTGTATAGATGACGTGACGTACTATTGGTCTTGAGCCTTCCAGGTTCACTGCTGCGGTTCCCAGCCTGGTTTATGGCCTTAACTATGAAGACGTACTTGGTGCCACACTGGAGCCCGTGCACAGTGTAGTGGTTTTGCTTGATGTTCGGCACTATCATCCAGCTATCAGCAGAGTTACACAAACCTGCAGCACAGACAGACAGACGATCAATGAGAAAGGACCAACCAATGAATCTAGTTAGTTTTGTTAGCTGAGTTAGGGCCCCCCTCAGTGTTTGAAATCAATATTTGGGTCAATAAAGTACAATTGAATATATATTTTTTCAACCTCCTATAGCTGCTATTTCTTGGGAATGCATCACCCATCAAATACAATAGCATTACCACTCCACCATAGTATTCCTGGGCAGACACAGGTAAATTGCTTGATTGAGCATGCCGTGACCTTGTTAGGGTGATCTATTCAAACAATCTGCCGAGGGATAACATTGAGCGTGTGATGTGAATCCAGTGTGACTCAGCCTTTATTTTACTGCCTTCCTCTGCCCTAGATCAGTCTGTGCAACAATTACAAAGTGTATTTTTCTAGTTCTGCTCACACGCTGCCAGGAGAAATACTTTTTTCTATCTGGATAATGTAACAAAACCCCCAAACAATTTAGAGTAAATCCCTTTCAAATCCCTCCTTCATGGTCATTGATGATTTCTGCAACAAACATTATACTCCCACGGGGAGATCTGAACATGCAACTTACTGACAACGTTTGCTTGGCTGGTGAAGATGGCGTACTGAAGTTCATATGATACAACACAGAACTCATCGTCTGACGTCCAGTGAACAGTGATCGTGTCATATGAAGCTGTACATAATTCCTCGCGGATTACTGGTGGATTTGGTGCTGCAATGGGAAAACAAAGTCAATAATTGTTTTAGGACGGCAATCAAAGTTGAGGGGATCGTGTTGTGCATAGATGGAAAACTAACAAAATAGCCACAATCAGTTGCAGAGACCTGTTTTGGTGAATGGGGCCATTCATTTTTTATTATGACAGCTTTGTGTCCTTTAACTGAGTTAGGCTGCAGTCCCTCAAGCTATCACACAGCCACAGCCCCCATGCAGAGTTAAACACACCACGCACAATGTGCTCTAAGCCTGAACAGTCAAAACCTATTTCATTCATCTCGGTATGAAGCCGAAACTGCAGTCTAAAATCTTTGAGCATTTAAGTTTTGTCTCACTTCAAAGTAACAGGGACATGGCTGAAATATAAGCACTCTGGTGGCCACCTACGCTTAAAACTTCAAATTGTATGTATGCATGGTAGTGTAAGGACACTGTTTAAATGTACTGTTTGGATAAAAGCACCACGCGGCATGTTATCTTTTCTTACAGTGCACGAGTGCGAGCATCTAAAATAATAGGTGTGCAGATGCGTCTAATAGCTAAAAATGACAGGTAAACCAATCTTATTCGGCAGTCATACTGAAAGAGTTAGAGCATGCTAAGCCATAGATAGGCTTTGTGAGAAACAATAAAAGATCATGTGCTTAACTTCCAACACCCTGCTCACCTGTGAGGTAATCCAAACTTTCCAGCATCTTCTTCTCCTTTGAGAAATCCAAAGCGAAGGTATCGAAGGTGTCGTTCAGGTTGATTTCTGGTATCAGGATTTGAGAGGACGCTGTTGCCATGGACACTCTGAAACATAATGTCAGTTTTCTATATTGCATAAATCCATTGTAAGATACTGTTGCAATTCACTGCACCTGTTCTCTCACCTCTCGCAGATGCTTTTGGCTGTCTGTAGGAAGCGGGCATGGTCTGTCTCCTTGAGGGTGTGGTCAGCCTGAGTAATGAGAGAGGAGGACCTCTCGATGCACTGCTTGCAGCTGGCTACCTGGTGGGCTAGTTTCCTCAACCGCACAGACTGTAAACAAATAAGGGCCTGTTGAAAAGCTTGGTAGGTAACCTAGGTAACCAGCCAATAAACTAGCTATTGGATAGAAACATTTCAGATGCTCTCTTTTATTTTACCTTGAAATGTGAAGAAGTACTGAAAAAGGACACCCAGCTTTACCTATTTGTCAATTTTATTTACAATTTTGTAATGCCCACAAACTACAAAGTATTCTAAGAGTTTTCCGCTGACCTAAAATGTGTATTTCCAAAAGAGCCTGCATAACATTATCATGGTAACCAGACCCTCCTATCCGTCCCCTTGGGAAGGAGCCTGCCCCCCCACTGGCCCAGAGGCACAACGCAGCCTCAGAACCTGACAAGAGGCACGGGGCGAGGAAGGAAGCAGTCCTCCTCCTGAGAGGGGGATCACAGGAAGCAGGGCTGATCGTACTCTGACACTGAACATGGCACAGCATGTCACAACCTCTCTAATGGCATCTAATGGGGGGAAAGGGAAGGGAAATGATTCAAGAGGCGAAGCACATTTGCTTCAAATGCATGGACACTGTGCCAAAAGTACTCCCATTACTGTGAGCAAGAGGGCTAATACTGAGCACAGGACAAAACAAACCAATTAGCTCTGCAGTCTGGTCTTTCAAACCAATGAGCTGACTGAAATGAGTGCAAAGCAAATGAAATCGTGCATCCAAACAAATCCGTAGACTTATAGTATACATTTGCCCCTGGAGCTATAATATAGAAACTGATGTCTTTCAGGCAGCTCCAATGCCATAGCTACAATACAATAGCCAGTTTTCTGAGCCTTGGTGGTTAGAAAGAGAGGATGAGCAAGTGTTAGCGGGTCCACTCTGAGAGGTTGGACAGCCTGCCCTCTTTACTAACTCATCAAAAACCATTAATGTAATGTATATTTTTTCCATGCAACAAGGACCTATTCCACAAACAAGCAGAACCTCTTTCCTTCGCGAATTTGAATCAGGGCGTAGGGTGCAGCTTCATATTTTCTGTTGAAGATGATAGATCATAGCAACAGCAAAAAATAAAGTATAGTTAGAATGCAGTAATATCAAACGTTCGAGTTGTAAGCGAGCTATTAGAATGTATAGAGCAGCAAAGGTGATAAACAATACCTTGCCCTCCTTTATCTTGGTGGCGATGATTTGTCTTCTCTGCTGTATGATGTCAATCAGGAGGTCACACTCTTCAAGCAGCTTGTTTTCTTGTCTCGATGCATTCACCTACGGAGGACATGAGAATAGTTAAAAGACAGTCAATAATGGTAGTGTTTGGCGATTGATTTGACTACATGGTATACGTATGTTCTTTTAAGCCGATCCTGGTTGCGTATGTTATTGACAGCATAATTACATTTGTACAAGCCCCAACTTAAAGTCTAATTCTTTGATCCACATAGATCCGGCCCCAGGTGGCAATCAGCAAACCCTGCTCATAGTTGTTCGTCCGTTTTCCCAAACACGTGTTCACAGCTAGTCGCTCACATCTCTTTGGAATCCACTCACAAAGGGACACTGTTACATTTCAAATTGAGTTTGCTTCCACAGCCATGTGTCACGCGGTGGGAATTCTTGTTTTTGTTCCAAGTAAGTAAGCGTTGCCTGCGTTTGATATAATTTTCATTGATCCTAAAGGGAAATGAATGGTAGTGACAGACCAATAAGCATGCGTGCTTCCTGTTACAATGTTAACAATGTTAAGCTGTCATAACAGATTGTTAACAATATATTGCGAGTGCCTGGTGAGGTGAATGAATGAATGAAATGAATTTGCTCTGATAATCCTTCAATTTACTAATGCGATAGGCCAGGGAGTGATCATACCTACTTCATTTGTTCATTTCCAAGCCCACTGAGCGCACAAATAATAGACCTACTATTTCATTTATTTTACTTATGGGTTAGAGACCACGCTTGCTCTGAAACTGCTTTAATGCTTTAATGAACATCCTTACCTCCACATGTTGGCAGGTCTGGATAAGTTTGCCCATTAGAGTTTCCAACTCATTGGTCCTCTTGATTAGATTGCCGAGGTTGGAATCCAAGGCTTGCTGCAAAGCAAAATTGACAAGCAATATTTCATTACGCGTTACACCTTGTCAAATAGCTGAATGAATCTTTGAAGAGAGTGAATGGAATCGCAAGGAACATATTGTTGCCAGCGGAACTAGCAAAGAAGAAGAGCTATCAGCACTACCACTGGATAATGACTCGCCACATTTGGTCTCTGATCAGTCGGTAACCCCCAATCCATCCTTTCTGCCAAAGCTCCCAGCATGCAGCCTGCTGAGGCTACAAAGCCTAGAGTGAGAGCATCTGCTTGAGATTTGTGCAACTAAACCCTGGCTGCATCAATCACCTACAAATGACTCATATCAAAAGCCCATGTCTGGAACTGCATGTCTTATTGCAATTGGGTGGCCATTGTACTAGCACAATATATCTATACATACAATATATCACAATGTATATATTCTGATATAAAGGCCTATTCTGTTTGGATTAAATGTATGTAATGCTAGATGTTGTCATTACACTCCATTTGTTGATTAAGTGATGCCACAAGAGTATACAAACATGACCTTTGCATTGCAGACAAGTCTCCCCCTTTTTCAAATTTCCCTTCATCAAAACAAATAAAGCAAATAGTTTGGATCCCACTAGTGAAGAAGTGAACAAACAGGTAAGAGAGAGTTGTCAAGATCTAAAGGTATCGCAATGCCTTGCACACACACACACTATTTCACATTGCAATTTCATAAGGTGAATGTGTCAGTGTGCACTAAAATAGCAGAGTTTTTATTTAACTGCTCTCACAAGCATGATTCATTTATATGGAAGAAGAGGTGATGAAAGCCATTTGAATTGTTCAGTAGATGGTGCAGGGCAGCGCTGCAGCAAGCGTCGACTTCCTGACAACTGAGATCTAAAAGCTAAAAGTTGCTGCAGTGTGGCCCATGAGACATTGCACAGTAGAGACCCTCTGACCTTTGTCCCTCAGGGTTCCCCATGTCAGTTTGTATTTTAGATTCAATTAGAAAGACCCCACTGCATCTGTGATACCACCTATCCTGCAGGTTAAAACATAGGTGGAACTTTATGAAAACCTCAAAGACAGCAGGTCAATGCGATTTGCCTCTGTTAACCACTGCTGTACATAAGGCATGACTGGTATTTAATAGAAAAAACAACTTTGCTCTATGCATTTCATACCATATAGGATATTCTACTTTATCAAGACATATCGAAAAACACATGATACACATATAATAGACTATTCAGTGAAGAATGCATTACCGAGTGCATACCAGTATACTAGAATAGCACACTATCATGTGTGTTTCTGAGACTCGATCAAAGCTTTAACCGTCCTCCAACAATGTGAAAATAATTGGCAGACCTCTAACAGAGCCTATGGTGCTCACGGGATGAAATTACAAACATTGACACGGGATAAAATTTCAAAAGTTGACACTGGATAAAATTCCAAATGCCGAGAGTGACCTGCCAGGTCTAGGAGAGGAAGGAAGAGAAACTGGCCAAACTAAAGGTGCGGGACCAAAAGCATTCCCATTCAAGAGGAAGCTGCTATTCTTTCCTCTTATCGGTTTTAAATGACTTTAGGAAAGGAAAACTCCATCAGAGAGCACTGTCTAAACATGAGAAAAGCATTAATATTGTAGGAGAAACCGTTTTTTTTAGGTGCATTGAGAAATCCAGCACACTACAGACCCCTTTCTGTCTCTCTCTGTCTCTCATATTTGCGCTCACTCTTTATTTATTGATCAGGGACTAATAGTAGAATATAAAGGGATGTGACATACAGATTATCTGCAGTAAAGTAAACATTTGGTTATGGAGAATGTTTGTGCCCTCAGAGATTCACTAAATAGACCAGTGATGCCCAGCTTGGTGATACATCAGTAAAGGTTTTACGAAAGACTTGTGAAAGCTTGTTAGTATGTGAGACCAAAATGGAGTGTACCACCATCACCACCACCCACCCACACACACACATACACACACACACACACACACACACCGCACAGACACAATACAACATGTCTGTTCAAGTTGAAAAAGACCAAAATTTAAAATGTCACACTATCCCTTTGTGTGGGAATTTCTGAGAGATGTGAACGACTGTAGCTGTGAAAACACCAACAATCAACCATCCAACAACTATGAATAGCCTCAGCTGACCACCACCTGGGTCCTGCCTTGTGTGCGATGAAAAAAAAACACACTCTAAGATGGGAAATTCTGTTTGTGGCTTGTAAGAATTATTGAATTGTGCAGTCAACAAGGTATGCAACCACAATCTGCTTAAATTAAGATGAAATGATGGAGAACATCCAATTGTCAAATCAAATCAATCATCAAACTTTGCCATTATTGACTGTCTACCAACTTCCCCTGTGTTCTTTCAAAGTAAATCAATCGAAACAAGAAAACAAGCTGCCTGAGTGTGACCGGCTGATTGACATTATAGAGCAGAGAAGACATATCATATAGCCAATAACAATCTATAACCAGATAAAGGAGGGAAAGGTTTTGCTTTATCACCTCTTGCAAAAATAAGTCAACAGAATCAACAAAGACCATTTCATTTGTCTGGCTCTACCGATGAGAGTTGACATCAGCCAACGTCAATGCCATTTAATCATCTGGAAGCTGAATTTATAGAGGAAAACTTGAGGAACGATTTAATTGCGTGCATTAACTACATCTGATGAATAAAAACACAATAGACTCCCACAGTAGAATGTAATACACAACTGTACACATGCACAGCCACCAAGACTACCTTACCTGCTCTATGTCTCATTACCTGCTCTAACTGGCTAACCATTTATGTCAGTGTGGAATGCATTTGCTCCTGCTATTTTCAGAGGGTAACAAAATAAGGTAGGAAAGCGCCTTGAAAAATAACATTCAGATTTACTCAGTAAAATAAATCCTGTCCCTGAATGTGGAATGGTAGAAATGATGCTGTAAGATCACCTGGTCTGCCTCCTGGTCTGAATGATCACCCCCCTCACTGAGATAGCGGCCGGGAGATCTCTGCACAATGACAGCATGATCAGACAAAGGAGACAGGTTAAGACTGATGCTCTGACCTAAATTACCAAAGTGCTGCAATCTATGATTACTGTATCCCAGTTTCACTGTGACCAGGCATTTGCCATCAGCCATTGTGAGAGAAAGGAACAGGCACACAAGGGTTTTGAATATCCTTTGTGGTACAGTAAAACCTTTGTGTGAGTCATGCATCAACATTGTGGGTATTTCTGAAAATAAGGATGGTCCTACTTTAAATTCCATGCAGTGGACACCATGCAATTCCCAGAATACACCTTAGGATGACCTGGGGCACATTTAATAATGGGATAATCCTGAAGCTCAATCCAGTAAACTGATTAAAGACATATTGCGAAATGAAAATAGTATATAATTTTGATGATTTGAAAGAATTCCGCCTGGCTTGCATTGTGTTAAATGGACTAAAGCTAAGCAGCAATTTCGATGAGAAAGGCTTAACAAATAGAAGCCAGTTGCGCGGTTGCCTTGTAATAGACCATTAAATGGTCCCATGAGTTTTCTGGAACCACGATAGAGTCCCATGGCGTGTGTTGGCAAAATACCGCCACACAAAGACCAAATCTCACTCTTATGACAGGAGCCGATTCAAGTCTAAAATGGAAGGAATGCATAGCCACCTTTTTGGATGTTCCAGCTAACAGCATCTTCTTGTGCCTCATGAGTGTGCGGCCATGTGAGCAGTTCCACTTAACCCTAAAAACAATCTTTTTCATTTAAGGCCCTCAAAGAAACAGAGTCTCCAACTGTTTCAAAAAGCTTTTGCTTCTCTTGTATGTTATTCAGGTGTTTAATACCGATGCATTCCTTACTATAATGCAATCTTCCTTTGCTAATGCTGATGCATGCATTACTATAATCCTGACTGAGGGAGTCATTTTGACTGCTATAATCTAACACCACAAGATTGCCTTTGAAGGCAAGAGTCTATATTACATACAACTGTGTAATGGCTATCATAGGATGTATAGACATACAGTACCATTGTAGCTTTACTGTTAGCCTATAGATAAACCCTGCTTCACCCTTGTTTCAGGCTGTTACAGCAACCATGCTTTAAAACAGATCCAGTCCATGAAAGTCTTCAGTACTAACTTTACAAGCAACATTCAATTTTATTTGAATTCAATCATTTCCAGACCATCTGCATAAATAAGTATTTCATCTTCAGAAAAGGGCCTGGATAAATAATGGTCTTCTAAAATAAAATAAAGTCAACAGCTTTACACAAACAGATTATGGTGTATTTTGATTTCCTGTAAAACATTGGTTAAGGTATCTTGCACTGTGTAGTTACTTCAACAAACAAATTTTGGATGTACATTATCACCAAAAAATAGTGATTGCCACAATATGTAATTTATTTTATTTATTTATATATTAATTTATATATTTATTTATTTTATGTCTCATTGGTTTAAATAAAAAGTAGGTAGGTAACTTATTGTACTTTTACCTTAGCACTGGTTCTGCTCTTAGATGCTTGTTTAGGAAGGAAATGCACTACAATTTCTGGTGACTAGTAGTTTTTTTGCCTACTTATGTTGAATGCACTTACTGTAAGTCGCTTTGGATGAAAGCGTCTGCTAAATGCCTGTAATGTAATGTCATGTAATGTAAATTTTGTTAAAAATGTTATTTAATTTCTATTTAATTTATTTTTGGTGATACATTGTGAATTTGGTGATAAGTTGTGATTTCTCTAAATGCATAACAACATTTCTGCATCGTGAAACCCAAGCAGCTGAATTTCAAGCCCGATTGAAATATTTGCCGTACAATGGACATTCAACCAAATCACTATCGGCTTGCTCACTTGCCGTATGCAATATAAGCTGAATACAAGTTTGGAACGAATGCAGAAAGCAGCCTTGTGCTTTGTGGGGCTGAGATTGGTAGGAGCATTTTTCAGTGTATCACAATGAATACTTAACCTCAAGCTCCCCAAGCATTCCTCTGACCATGCACAGATGCACTTACCTTGAATTTCTCGTACCGGTCGCTGAGGGCTGCTACTTGGTGGTCCCGGTGACGACCAACCAGTTTACACAAGGCACAGATCAACTGTTCATCTGTCAGACAGTACATGTTGACCTTCTCATCCTCATGCTCCAGGCACATAAGCCCTCTCAGGTGGGAGTCCGGCAAGGGCTCAATTAAACGATGGCCCGTGAAAGGCTTCTTGTTGGGATGGGTGGCCTTAAGGCACTCGTCGCAGTAGGACACTTCACAGGTGACGCAGGTCTTCACAGCATCCTGCGGAGGGTCCTGCTCGCAGAACTGGCATTGTACCCTGTCACTGGGAGACGTCATGGCCTTGCTGTCGGGGGCGGCCCGCTCACGGCGAGTCTCGTTAGGAGAGTTAGGTCCACTCAGGGAAGCCTTCTGGTAACGGTCGATGATGTTCTGCAGTGTAACGTTGCGTTTGAGTCCCTCTAGGCCCCTCTGGTTGAGGGTGATGACATAGCGACAGGTTGGGCACTGGAAGGCACTGATAGACTGGATTGGCTCGCTGGGGGTGCAGTGGGAGACCAGGATACGATGAGCACAGTTAAAACACAGGCTGTGAGCGCAGGGCAAGAGCAGTGGGTCCTCAAAGAGCTCCAGACAGATTGGGCAAGTCAACTCCGACTCCAGTGTTTCCATCTTCAGGCAAAACAAAGTGGTGTTGTCAGCGAAATCCAGGGAAGCTGATCAGCTATCTGCAAAGATGACATTGAAATGGATTAGAAAGGGGGGGCAGTTATGAAAAGGGTTCAACTGTGGGGGGTTGTCAGCTTTCCCTGAATAGACATTAATGATTAATGTCCAGTCTTGGAGGAGCTGAAGCTTACTTTTCTTGACTTGAGAGTGAATAAAACAGACATCATTTTTATTATCAGGTGCTTCATGATAATAAAGACCAAATGAGTCATCTCTTGTTTGGAGGTTTTCATAAATTGCATCATTTGCAAAGGAAAAACCAAAATTCACCGCGGACCAAAAGTTAGGGGAAAATGGACCGAGTTCCATTTTCATTGCAAACTGAAAATAGTCATATTTATAAATATGATATAAATATTTCTAAGAGATGACTTATTCTGGAAATGAAGCAAATATATGGCAGAAAATAGAAAGCAGGCAATAAAATAAACAAGAATACGCTCCAGCATATTTTATCTTCTGTACGGGCCGTTTTGGTGACGCAAACTCACAAAATGCAGTAGTGACTCATTGCAGTGGGCATAAGAATAGTCTAGCCTGTCTCCATGTGTTTCTCTCTGTGGTGTAGTGCATAGGCCAGCAGGCCAGTGAGGACTGACAGCTCAGTCAAGCAGAAGTCTATTGCCCTGCCTCCTCATGGCTGAGGCTCCACACTATCACAGACACTGAGCCTTTGTTCTAGGCCAGTCAGACACCCCAGCTGCGAGTGGACGCACTGTGCCCACAGCGTCTCCCTATGTGAACTCTCTACCTCCACTCATTATGTGTGAAGAAGGCAAAAGCTCATTATCAGGCCAGTCGGGCACAAGTAGCCTTTTGAAGTTCTGAGCATACAGCAATTACCTCCGGGCTACAGACCTGGGTTTGTTCCTTCTATTCTAGTCAAACCCGCAGAGGCGTTCGCATATCCCACTGTACTGCCCAAGACAAGAGACAATAGTTGCACTTGTCTCCTGTGTCGGTGATGCATCTGTGGGTCTTTGTTTCCACACTATTGTGTTCTTAACAGACAAAGCGCCAAATGCAGGTGTCTACAAGCTATTAGCAGGGATCGAAAAACATTCCCTCTATTCCTTCTGCTCTGCGTAGTTCTAAGCAAAACATGTTGGATAACAAAGACGTGGCACTGATTTTATAGTTTTATAGATTGTAGTTTTCATCAACTCATTTTTAGGTTTTGTAGTTTTCTCCAGTTCAGTTGAATGGGTAGTTGTCTAAGCACCTACTTAGAAATCTGATCCCTATTGTAAAATAATTGATGTATACTGTATACTGTACTGGTGAATAATATCATGGATACGTTCATTTAAAAGTTTAAAATCAAACTCATTTCTACAGAGTAACAAAACTGTGCCACACTGAAGTGGAGTGGCTTCCAAATTTCCGCTTCATCCTGAAACTATTATTATTTGTCCAACTTTGTATTTATACTTTTCAAGTTTTTTTTTAGCTTATGAACAACAAACACATATCACATTATTTTTGCCCATTTAGCAATGGGCTACTATATAGCAGTCAGTGTCCTAGCACAGGTCCTGTCACGTGAAAAACAGGCCAGGTAAGTCACTCTCATTCAGGCATGCAGAGTTTCTAAGTTCAGAAACAATAAACCCAAACTCTGATGTCGACATCTACAATTAAAAAGCCCTGGAGTTACAACAAGCTTGTAAAAAACACTGCACATTGCTATACAGTCGCAGCACCTTACAGTACGTACTCCTGAAAGCTGTCCCATTCATACATAGTTTACTTTACCCACCGATGGATTTCGCCCCACTTTGCACTGCCGAGACATTTCGCTTGAGGTAAGACTTCTGACCCGAATCATGAAAGCATACTTATGACAACAAATACAACAGCCGTAAACACCAGCATGCTGTGCAGACAGGGGATCCAGTTGGTACAAGTCTCCATAAACCAATAATCCTGCAGCAGAGCTGTCATTAACCGAGAGATTGAGCAAGAGGCAGCAAGCACAACAGGAAAAGCTGCCCGACAATTCCAGGAAAGCCAGCTCCACCTACAGTTGGAGAGCTGGCCAGTACTGGAAGTAGAGGAGAAAACACACA
>OOFE01033781.1:26407-44609 GCA_900323365.1 Monocentris japonica | reverse complement strand
CACTCACTCACTCACTCACTCACTCACACACTCACTCTCTCTCTCTCTCTCTCACTCACTCACTCACTCACACACACACACACTCACTCTCTCTCTCTCTCTCTCTCTCTCTCTCTCTCCCCCACACACACACACACACTCTCTCTCTCTAACAGATGCATGCGTGTACACACACACACACACACACACACACATAATTTGCAGTATAAAGATAGAGTGGACTGTCTGAAAATACAGAGCACAGCAAGCCCCTTTGGTCAGCTACTTCAGACAAGATTTCAATGATCAAAGCCAATCACAAGTTACCATTCAAAGTACAGAGAGAGAACACATACTGGCAGAGCAGTACAGGCAAATACATAAACCTATATGGGCTTTTGCAGATTTCACATTATTTAATGTGCCAGTCAAAGAATAGTGACACACAATTCTGGTTTGATTTGTTTTCCTCAATGGAGAATGAATGAGACCGATTCATGCTCTGTATAGGTCATGGCAATAACATTCTAACAGCAGTTTGTTGCTGACATACACAGAAATGACCTGAATGGCAAGGTGATAAAATAGGACAATTACAGTATGCTGGGACATTCAACCATCCCAACTGCCATTGCAATATGGAAAAATTCTTTATACACAAAGTAAAGTTGATCAATGAATCAACTTAATTTCTACTGAACACAATTCACCATTCATTGGAGTTACATCATTTTGCCACCACCTTTCAAAACATTGGGTAAACAATGCAAAAGCAGCTGTTAGATAAGACAAGCATCATATAGCATGACAATAAAAACAAAAACATTCTCAAAGGACAAGGAGTGCAAATCGTTCAACTTTTTGTTACTTCATCAGTTCCCTTCTACATAATAAAATTTAATAAAACAAAAAAGCAGAAAATGGTGGAAAAATATTCATTTCCTGGACGATGTGGTGTCAAGAGGCATGCTTGATCTAAAAAAAAAATGTGAACACTCCCAATTTGAAGTTCCTGCACAGCAGAAGATAACACTGTGGAAGGCAAAACGACATCTTAAAGTCTGCTCTTCCTTCCATTTCTGTATCACCCCCCTCCCCCACACACACGCACACACAAACAGGCATTCCCAACTGTCCTTCCTCCTCCATTTCTCTCACTCTTTTCCCCACCCAAAAGCCTGTTTCTTTATCGTACCCACAGGCCAAATTGCAAAACCCATTTGTTTCAAGCTACCTTGTTTGAGTGTTGTCTGGCCGCCGAATGGCTTCTGTCCACATCAACACTGTGTTTCCAGGGTGACGTCCCACCAGTGCTTACTGTTAAACCACATTAACAGCTACATACCAAGACCTAGAGGCGCTGTGCAGACGCCGCTACTCTGCACCCAGGCCATACCAGTCTAGTTAAAACCCACCAAAACACAATAGCCTATACAGTGTGTAGTATGGGATACACTGAAGTACTGTAACATATCTATCCATGAGTACCATTTTATGATGTGCAATATTTTTGTCATTCCTGTTTATATATTTATTTCCACCTCATTCTGTTCTATTCTTATGACCCCTTAACCCCATAGGAATCATCGTTGTGTATAGAAGGGAAACAACAGTACCCTAACTGCCTAAATACCTAAATAATATCTGCTCAGATCAGGGATGGATTAATTGGAATAAGTACAAATGTGGCCTTGCCTATGGCCATGATAATGTGTATTAAATCAAATAACAGAGCTAAATTATACTCACAAATCAAATGTGTGCATACCGATAACATGGCAGTAACTATTCTGCAATATCAAATCCATAGATCCACATGTGAATTTCAGATTCAGTTAATCAGAAAATGTGATCCAAAGTCTAGACTCTGAAGCTTAAAGACACAAATGCAAGATTGTGATATGAAATGTGCATACAATGCTGGATGTGTATGACAAATGGGATTTAGCTTATGGTAGTTAAGCTATGTTGCAAAAAAGAATACAAAACACTTTGACGTTGTCCGCATTCAGTTTTCACAAAATGTCAAATGCAGGACAAAAATGGCACTAGCTTTCACCGTTGAGACTCATCTGGATCTCGTATTCAAAACAACAGCCCTTCATTCTGCTGTAAGCGACATCAGCTTCTAAAATAAGGTGTAAAATCTCTCTAAGTCACAGTCAAAGGTCATTGGGAGAGATCCACAACGTAGACTGCCAGGTTCTGCTGTATCAGTGGCATCACATTGTTACAAGCTATCTACAGGCAAACAGCACTACCAGACGACCCAGTGCCCATTGAGTATATTGCTACCTTATGGACGGAGGTGTCTATAGTATAGGGGAATACTAAAACTGCATGACTGCCTATTCTGAATTGGTTCTGCTCCTCAGAGGTGATCCAGGATGGGTTGCCAGGCTAAAAACTGCAATCGCCAGGCACTTGATTGTAACCAAATGTAGAGTAATGTTTAGCCAATGGGTCAGCACGCCTCTGATCACACTGTGTGACACACAGAGAGAAGGCAGCAACATTCAAGGTCAGACCCGAAGCACAAAACCCCTCAACCTCCCAGTCTCCCACACAATGAAAACAACAGAAGCATCCTTAGCATGCATATCAGAGTTATAGTACTCTTGTGATACAAACAGACAAATTAGGTAGTGGTTGACACTTTGACTTCAATTTATAGACTAACGCATGCTTCTAGACATCTGTGCAATGCTAATGTGAGGTGATTGCCACACAAATTTAAGCCAAGCTTTTAAAAAATATAATTTCAATTGAAAACCAAAACCCAACATATAAATAGGTTATATTATAGTTAATGCAAGATGCCAGACAGGTGTAGAAACGAGCAGAACGAGAATGAGGTAGAGACAGTGATTCGCCACTAGAGGGAGTGGGAAAAAAATGTGAGATGGTGAGAAAATTTGTGAAAAAGCTGGAGGGATGAGGCAAGGTGCAAAAATAAGAGGTGGGAAAGTAGAAGAGTGAAAGAAGCGGAGTGTCAGAGACTAGTCTTTTGCTCGATTTCTCTGGTCAGTTGGGTGAGTCGGATGGATGTCTGGGCAGGGATGAAAGACCACCCTCACATCCGCAGGTGGTGGTGGCTGTCTGTGAAGGGCGGCACCGAGTCATCCATAGGCAGTACCAGGCGTGTGCCCCTCATCACCAGCTCGTGGTCTCCATATGTTAGCTCTCTGTCCAGGTCCTCAGAGGTGGCAGCACCAGCCGAGGTGCTCACCAGCCCGCCACTGGTGTGGGCACCGGTGGCATCTGTACTGACCGTAATGTCACCGTAGGTCAGGCTGATATCACCATCCGTCAGGATGAGGTCAGAGTCGTCATCCCTCAGTTGGCACTCGTTCTGGTAGAGAGGAAGAGAGAGGATGTAAGATATTCCATATCCTTCCACACTTCACATCACAAACAAAATTGTCAGGAATCGCACGATGAACCACTGTCTAACCTCATAGGCCTGAGGGCTGGTGAGGCAGCGGGCCAGGGGGCCACAGCAGGCAGGCAGCGTGGCTGTGAGAGGGGGGCCACTGTGAGTCAGGATGGGCTTCAGATAGCTGGAGAAGGGGCTAGAGTCAAGGACCATTTAAACTGAAAGGAGAACTGTGTGACAATCATTGAGCAATATCAAAAGGATTCCTACTACATTACAGTCATTTAGCAGATAGTTTTATCCAAAGCAACTTAAGTGCAATCAACCTAGGTTGGCAAGAGAACTACTCGTCACCAAAAATTTTAAGTGCATTCCCTTCCCAAACATCAGCATTTAAGAGCATAACCAGTGCTAAAGTAAAAGTACAATAAGATTTCTCTATGAACAAATAAATAAAACAAATAAGCATGTGCACATATTAAGTGTGAGTAGTGAGTGATAAAGTTGCAAGGGCGAAAAAGTACATTTATCATGTGACATGATATAAAAGAAGTCATTCCTTCTCAGGTTTGTACTTCTCAGGTCTGTACTCCCTCTACTGTCTGCCACTGTGAACTACACACAACTCAACCACAATATAGCCACAACTCAACTTGGCACTCGTGGGATGCAGCTAACAAGCTGGCACTAACACCAGTCTCTGTTTATGGCATAACAAAGTTATCAAGTTCTTAGAAACTTACAGTCAGCTGAAAGTGCTGACAGCCAAGTATGTCAGAAAAAAATGATAACAGCCTGTCAAAGACACAAAGATGTTGTTACGTTTAAGTGCACAGACAATCAAGAACATACGTATGTGGGGGGAGTCTATGAGCAGGATAAAAACCTGTTCTTTTGTCACCCTAGAGAATACACCAAAGGATACTTGTGGTCGAAGTTGTACCAGAGTCTGAACAGCCAAGCACTTTCTTGTTTGGTGCTCCTTCTCTCTGAGCCTTCAGCAATACTCATCTAGACAAATACAGATATATAGTTTAAGTATCGTCTTGTATTTCTGGTATACGAGTCATATTACAGTAATAAACCTTTCAAGGGCCATACTCACGGAGTTATCTTGGTCAGAGTCCACTCCCACTCTGTTAAAAGTATCAGAGTCAAGTCAGTTACAGTCATTAGGCACAATCAATTGTCAAACCAGAATAGTGTTATAAAGCACACGTTGTTCCCCCCCCATTTAGCGAGTTATCTGAATTGTGTTTATGTGGTAAACCTTCACCAAACGCTATCTGACCCAGGACTGGCTTTGACTATCTATCTAAGGCAAGGTCATACCGTATGCGCTGGCAGGATAGCATCTGAGTGGTGCCTCCTCCACAAATCCAGACAGTGAAGAAGACCACAAGCAGAGTGGTGGAAAACATCATCTGACGGGCATACGTAGCCGTGTCCCTGATGGACAGGGCAAAGGTCATTGCCCCACGCAGTCCTGAAGATCACAATGGGGAAAATGTTATACATACAAGTTTCTGTGAGGCAAGTCAGGTAATCAGTCTTTGCATGTCTGTGTGTGTTTTTGTTAGATAACACTGTGCACAGTGGCATGCAGGAACTAGAAAAATTCCAATACACAATCACAGTACACCAATACAGCGTGCACAAAAAAACAACTGTTTTCCTAGTACAGTCGTATACTTGAAGTTTCATAATAATTCAAATATAGAAGACAAACTGTCAACAAAAGCACCAAATGGTCTTCATCTCTACACTACTAACCTGCAAACATCATCATGTGCTGGAAGTTGGATCTGATCTTGTTGCGCCGTCCCAGGTTGAGAAGGAGAGAGAGAGGGTAGATGTTGGCAGCCCTACCCAGGAACACTGCCAGCTGGGTAGGAACATGGTTAAGGAGTCTTGGTCCAAGAACAAAGCAGAAAGCTGGTGCAGCCTACTCACTCTATGACCTGCTTGTTTAATAGACTTATAGCTTGTGATCTTTAAACCAATAGCGGGTTTCTTCCTGGTTGTAACCTAGAATAGCTTGTTAGTTTAGGGGATACTTTGGGATTAGTGACAGCTCTGCATGACTTCACTTAAACTAAAATCTGAGTGAAAGTAGCCTCTATAATGATATAGCACCTTTGTGTCAGCATCATTAAACTTACATAAGTTGTTTTTCCAGCACAGGAACCTGAACCTTTTGGGTACCTTTTTGAGCAGGAACCATCTCAGCAGGAACCTTTTTAGTTCCCCAAAAGAAACGTGTTCAATGAGATATGAAATGAGTTTGCTACCGGTATTGAACAAGCACACCAGTTGGCGGACTTGATAATTTTTTGTGCCCCAATGGTTCCTGGTCCCCCAAAGAGTACTATCTCGCTAGCAAGACCTTTTTTTGGGGTCGAGGAACTATCAAAGAGGAACCTTTTTCAGGGCTAGTTCCCCTGATGGGAAAGGTTGAAGTTCCTGGAATTAAGTACCAATAGTACTAAGTTCCTGGATAGTTCCTGCGGTGGAAAAACGACTGTACACTCAATCATTCATTATTGTGTAAATCATTCCCTTGGCACCACATAGTTTTCTATGCAAAGATACGAAAGCCCCAACGATGAACATGGGGTTGAAGACATGGTTCTGGAAAGTGAACAGGGTCAGGCCCATGTAGGAGAAAATGAAGTTCTCTGCCAGGAAGTTGAGCAGTTCAAACAACTAAAACACAAACAACAAACATTTTCTTTAGTTAACTACAACCCTAGTTGATGTACACCAAGAGGAATAAGAAAACATTGAAATGTATACATTACATTTACAACCAAATCAGTGCAGCAGCATAAACTTGGCTTACATGGCTTAGATAACAATCAAACTGTTTTTTTAAAAAGATTCAGTGCATGTAGATAGCATAAATGACAGGAAGTGGGGGTTGGTTGTAGACCTAGTCTAACCTGTTTGGTCCTGTCCTGGGACTCAGGAGACAGGTTGTTGAAGGTGTAGTGGGCCTGGGTGATTCCACAGAACAGCACTGCCACCACCCCTGCAACATACCAGATAGGGGAGGGGATCCAGTTACAGCAAAGAGAGAGGGATCAATACATTCAGTGTATATTACCATTATAGAGCATTATACACACACACACACACACACACACACACACCATTACAGAGCATTTTAACACTCAGAAACATAGTACAACCTTCACTTGAGTGCATTTGTGATAGAAAGGTAACAAATGAAATCATATAACATTCGGTCAACTGTTTTATCCAAAGTGTATTGTAGCACATACAGTGAATACATTGCTAGTATGGGGGGCCACAGTTGAGTATCAAACCCCTAACCTAAGCAGTGTTAGTGCACCCTTTGAGCTAAACAAGACAGGTACAAGTGGCCTGGTAATTGTTTTCTTGTGGCTTTGACATACAGTTTATGTGTGTGTGTGTGTGCATTACCTGTGAAGCCACAGGCCTCAGCCAATAGAAATGTGCTCCATGACATGAGGAAGAATAGAGCGGTCTCCAACAGCTGAAAATCCCTCAGCTTGGTGAACTTGGTCACGTGAGGAAAATAGTCAAGGAGTCAAACAATACACACCAATGTTGCAAAACATATTCATCTTAACTTTTTTCTTCTTTTTTCTTAAAAACAAAATTATCTGAATAAAATTTTCAATGCAAATCAACTTGTTTCAAGAATTTTCTTGAATCAGGTGACATTATATTGATACCACTGGAGCGATCTTCCCGATTTAAAGACATTTCGTTTCAAGAAAATTTTCAAAGGTGCTACAGCGGATGTTTTTAAGAATAAAGTAATGATAAAGATATGAGAGCTGTGACGACCCCGGTGGCCACTCCCAGAGCAAAGGAGCCACTGAAGACCCCGAGGAACATCCCAAAGGACTTCAGCACGGCCATGACTTCGAAGGTGTGACTGTTGTCCCCCTGTGGCTGGTACGCTACTATAGACCTGGTGTAACACAAGACCAATTTGATCTATTAGGCAAAGTGCGTGTAAATCACACCAAAGGACAGACAGGACAGACATCTGCAGACAGAATATGGAATTATAGATGATAAATAGTGCAACTTATGAAGTTGAAGCCTGCATACAGAAAAATGTGCAGTCTCATCTGTGTATGGGATCTGTAAGGTGTAGGTGGTATTAGATGTAGTAGGTATTTGTACTGCCTGCCCGATATGCCAGTAATGCTCTTATCAGGTATAATATTTTGCCTGTGGCAGCACAATTTACTAATGTAGCAGCTCTCTTTGTATAAGAGTTTTTTTCTGAAGCATTTCCAGCCTGTGAACAAACCCACGGCCAAAATCTCACTCATGGAGGCTGGATAAGACTTAGAGCAGAAAGGAGTAGGAGTTAGAGATGTGGCCAGGGTTGGAGCAAAAGAGCAAGACCATGCCTTTACTGGGTCAAATAGTATTTGCAAATAATTCTTATCCTTTGTTTTAGTCTAGTGTGCAGGATAGGGGATTTTTACCTCATCCGGACAATTTAGTTCAGTTGTCACTCACAGAACAGCATTATAAATGATGTCAAATAGTTTGCTGTGATAATCTACCCTTTCCGGCACTCATTGTAATTTCCCATGTGGCAAACCCCATTCATCTGGTGCCTAAATAGGATAAAGCAAAACAAGGAAAGTATTTGGAAATACTATTTGAACCAATAATTCTCAAATAAGAGAATTATTAACATTATCCACTCCCAGTCCACAATCACTGGATTTGTTTTGGGAGACTCTCTACGGTCTCCCAAAAGAAGTCAAGACATCAATGTAAGTAGGGATCTGTTCTTAGTTGATTCACCAGGTTAAATAAGGGTTAACCAAACAAGCAAATAAATGTGTAAATGGGTCTATCTCTTTGGTGTTAAGCTAATATCTAATGTCAAATGGCTGGTGATTTGTCATGCTTGTCCAAAGGCACTGCAAAGCCACACGTTTCTATGCTCTACTTAGTCCAGGGTTTGGTTCAGAGTCCCCTCCACACTCTCTCCCCAGGGACTGCTGCTTCCACCATCCCTGCCATAATAAATTACAGTTCTGTGGAAATAATAACAGAGTTCCATGTAGTGGAGTAGACAAACCGATAAGTGTTAGCTTAGGGGCAGCCTCACCTTTTCCACAGTGTTAATGAGAAGCTGATATTAGATTAGTAAAAAGGTCGCTGGCCCATCAATACAAAATGCATGACTTCACCATCTCTCTTACAAAACTAGTATCTTGGCAGCTCTGATGACCTTAGTAAAGCAGCAGAAGACGTTTGCCAATGTAAACATTCAAGATGGATCAGGACCGACACAGGCTCGTGGTTTACGAGACATGGGGACTTACGAAGACAGAACCACAGCTACCGCATCGTTGAGCACACTCTCCCCAAACAGAAGAGCATACAGATCCACATCCACCTGCAACTCATTGAAGATGGCCAGGACCGTCACTGCAACACAAACAGAAACACACTTGTTTTCATCTTGTTTCCATGTTTTGAGAATTGACCCAAACTGTGGTACATGTCATTGAGACAGTCCAGAGGTGGCAGCAGGCGTCCACGTTTTAGGGTAAATTGTTTTTGTTGGCTATCTTTTCTTCATCTTGGATTTTAATCTTTGTGTTCGTGAGACAAACTATTTATTATTTGTACATTTTGCGTATTTCAAGGGACAAAGGTGAATTCCAGTTAAATGTAGTGTAATCTATGAGCAGGGGGCATTGGAAAATGTACCTTTTTATCATCAAGACTGTCCTTTTATTACATTTTAACATTCATTCTACAACACACTCAAAATGTTACTGATTAAGCAATGTTACTATAGCCTGAAAACTAGTATACACACCAGGGTCTGTGGCTGAGACGATGGCTCCAAAGAACAGACAGTCAGTGAAGAAGAAATCCCCATCCAGCTGTCCCACCTGCTTCATTAGCATCACACAGCCGTACATCATCAATCTGACGAACAGAGGAACAGCAGGTACTTTTCCATATCATCAAGAACAAAACCGATCTTACTGGCATGGACGCTTTAACACCACAGGAATTGACAGATACCAATATTGCACTGGATTTGCTTTTTGGCAAATTAAGCAATATAGTTCTTACCCAATGATGAAACAAGAAATGACTGTGCCCAGAAACGCATAAGCCAGGATGGATCCCATGTTTCGGAAAAAATGTCTCTGAAAGACATTATCATTAAACACATCAAATACCATCTACATATTGAGTATAATCTACGTCGTTCATCTTCATTACACACTTCAACTAATTAGGTTTCTAAAGATGAAAAAGACATAAGTGGACATCAGCATGCAGTCCTGAAAAGAGGATATTACAATCATACATGTTACAAATAGCTACCCTGTCTAATTGTTGAGCATTTAGGTTATATGCAACAATAGGGACAGTGCCTGTAACAATACTGTACCCTTTTCAAGCTGTAGCCAGCATGGAAGATGATAGGGGGTAGGAGGATGTTGAAGAACACTTCTGGGTCAAAGGTCACCTGAGTCCCAAGAAACAAACAAAAATGTCAGGAATATTAAATAATTAAATATAGGTGCTTTCCAACGTCTCCTGTCAACCTATCAGATAAAAGTATTTGGCCTACATTCAGTCTCAGCTGATACAAGGACATATTGGTCTCTACCTTGCGCAGCATCTCATTGTCTTGCACGTCGTCCACCTCGTTGGCACTGATCTCCCCTTTCAGAGTATACTCATAGAATTTACCACTGACGTTCACCAGCAGAGTGGCAGGGCTGGCGTTGACATGGCAGCTCATTGTGACGTTGCTAATGTCACGGGGTACATGGATGCCATAGCGCAGGACCACACCAACCAGTAAGCCTGCACACAGAGAGAGAGGAAATTGGGGAATGATAGCATGTTACAGTGGCAACAAGGAAGGTACAACATGTGATGACATGTCATTAAAATGACATGCTTAGATGTCATTCTCAGGACCATGTTTAATTACAGGGTGCACTTACATATCATACTGTAATTGAGCATATTGGCTTACAGTATGTAACTAACACACTCATGCTCAAGATACCTAAAATAAACTACAGTAGTTGTATTGTTGAGGCTAGTTGAAGGGGAACATTTTAACATGAACCTACTGTTGGCATGCAGAGATTTCTACTCTAAGCCAGCATTGTCTGCGTCATGAAGGCCCAAATCTACAACGCAAGCCTTCCAGTACGGGATCAGGCAATCAACATTTTGTGCAAAAGAGAGTAACAGCACTGCCGACATCACTCAGTCAAGTGGGGTTTCTCACCATAAATCATCGCCAGTCCAGTCTCGTGCAAAAACCTGAATCGCCGGTGTTTGAACAACCAAATGGTTAAAATGGTAAGGGTGAGAAGCATAATGAAGATAAGCAGGTCTGCACTATCCTGCCTGTGGCTTGCCTCGGCCGCCTTCTCTGTAACGATGTTCTCCATGGCACTGTCCTCCTCTGGAGATGATGCTCTGCAAACACAGATGCAGAAAGACAGACTCACTAGCATGAGCAGCCACAATATCCTCGTTGCCCTCTTGGCACTGTTGACAGTCAGTTTAAACCCCATTTTGGTTATTCAGCCGTCAAATGTTGTAATGTCGTCGTCGATAAAAGCAAACTTTGTTGAAATATTTAATGCGGGCTGGTGGGTAGACATCAGAAAGACGACAGAAACAGAGAAATCGATCCCGGCCCGGAAGTAAATCTAGGTTTTTTTTCCAGAAAATGTATAATGTTTATTTCGATGTAAAAGTCCCCAGAAAATGGTCTAAATAAATTCGGAGACATAACGTGTACTGTCAAATACTGTGTATCGTATTTTTAGATGGATTATGAATGATAAAAGATGGATTTGGTACTCTTCTAGAGAACAGTTTCGTAGCTGTTGACGCTACTTCTAGTTTAGGACTCTTATTGTGAAGCCTATCTGATTTTCGGCATTTTGACCTGGAAGTGATTTTGATGACATGATCGTAAATTCGCATATATTTTATTGGTATATTTTTTATGTTTTCAAAACCATCTTACTGTTGATTGTAAACCCAATTGTCCAGGTGACAGCGATATATACATTTGCAAGCGGTTGCAACGAGTATGCGCAATGTGACAAAGTCTCGCGATATCGAGTGAACTATGGGACAGATGTGGCATTCGGAGTCTAGTTTACATCGGGAAAATGAAATACTAATTGGGAAATTTCATGTCAATTACCCTCAACTCGGATGTACAAGACGAAGCAAGTGTTGATCCCAAGATGTTGAATCATTGCCTCATGAATCTTTGGCTGCTACATGCTATTGGCTTCCCTACCTGTGCAAGCAAAACCGAAAGTTGACTTAAATCTTATAATTCTTGCTACAAAGTAGTTGAAAACACGAGGACGGTGTGAGCAGTGGCTGTCCAAAATCATATTTTTTTGTAATCATATGCATTGTTGGTACAATGTTTCTGTCGACTTTGGCGCATAAATCCTAACAGGTCTGATAATGAAGTATCTATTCCAGGAACTGAAAACATCGCACAGGAGGGACTTCCGAGGAGCACCTGAATGCAACAAGAGTCTACAGCTGAACAGTCTGCTGGTGTGCTGTATTTGTTCCATGCAAACGGTGACAATTTTCTAAGCGAAGTCGCCCTTTTAGTCGTTGCTTACTTGGGTGTCCGTTTTAACGTTTAAACATATCTCTGCAGTTGCCCCATGCAAAGTAAGAAAACAAAGATGACCTCCAAACTGAAAGGTAATAGCTTTTGATGTTAACTTAGCTTACTTAGCTAACGTTAGCTACCTTTTGCCTCTGTTGTGAACATGTCGCTTTTGCTCATGCTAACCTGATTCAAAACAGAAATGATATAGCGAGCAAACTGCTAACATTGTTGTGATTCTCAGTGTCGATATTGTTAAGTGTGAACTTCAGTGTTTTGGCAGCAATATGTAAGTGGATTATTGCATTCACCTGAAGTTAGAGCTTCCATAATGTTTGTTTTGGTTTAATCAGGGGTGTAGTAAATAAAATACAGCGTGGACGTAAATGTATACTACACATCATAGTAAGTAGTAATAAACTAATGTGTGATGTTATATGGAAACAGCATGAATTAATACTGAAAATCGTTTACCCACTTTATTTACCACTAACGTCATATCACTGAGCTGAAACAATAGTTACTAGCAGCAACAAATCTCCCCCAAACCAAGAATCAACAGAAACAACACTCCACCCAGATAACCAGAGCATGTAAACCTATCCAGTGTTTCTTCTTTACCCTCTGTAACACTTGTAGTGCTGGTTGTAGTACTAAAACTGTTAGATCATAATGATAAAACAGCCTATTGTCCACAAATCTAGCCTGACAGAGATCATCATAGGAATTACATGTGAATCATGTTTAAGATAATTTAACATGAATAAAAAGAAAACCCTCTTTATAGTACCACACCACAGTCCAGACAGAAGGAACTGTATGGTTCCGCTGGTCAAACTTCACAGCGGGTTCATAGTAGGAAGTGGACATTGCAGTTACATGAATAGATAACAAGCCACAAGGAAACTGTTCTACCAGTATGAATCTTGTTGGTGATGTGTTCTGATTGCAGTTGGAAAGGTCGGCTCAAAGAATAAAGACGATGCTCCCTACGAGCTGGAGAGTCAGTATATCCTTAGGCTGCCCATGGTAAGAGTGTTACACACACATTGAAAATTACCATTCCTGTGAAATTGAGTGTTTTCTGCAAATGATGCTGATTCGTCTTTTTCTTTTAAAGGAATATGCCTCAACAGTAAGAAGAATCGCCCAGTCGAGCAGTATGAACCTGAAAGACAGACTCACCATTGAATTGCACCGTAAGCTGGTTTACCAATAGCCATCACACTGCTGCTCTGTCCAAGGAGAGCATTAAAGGAGAACATTTTGGTGCTTGCCTCTTGACTTGTGTGATGACATCCAGACTTTTCAAAACACCATTCGAATTCGTCATAGATGTCACTCTTAGGTTAAGGCTGTCATTAATAGATTGAGAATCCATTTAGAGACCCAGTCCAGAATTGGCATTTTTTTCACTCTGAAATGTATGTATGTGACAGCAAAGTATACATTTTTAATGTATGTTGAGGTTATGAATTTGTTAACATCTGCATTGTTTGTAAATGTTGAAACAAAAAGCAGTTCCACCTTGGCCAACCTATAAAAGATAGTTATTCTCTCAGTCTCACAAATGCCAGTCAAGACAGGTGTTATGATACCACACTCTCACACACTACATATCCACACTATGTTATCCTTCTCTTTTGTAGCGGATGGTCGTCATGGCATAGTGAGAGTCGACCGTGTCCCTTTGGCCTGCAAACTGGTGGATCTGCCCTGTATCCTAGAGTCTCTGAAAACAGTGGACAAGAAGACGTTTTACAAGACTGCTGATGTCTGCCAGGTACAAAAATGCCATGTCATGAAATGTGAGGTGTCAACTAGCATTCAAATGAATAGATTTACCGGACGTGGCAAAAAGTATAGTTTGCATTGCTTATTCTAAGAAAATGACAATTTTCCATACATGACCATACTTTAAGTTTGTCTTATCTTTTTCTAGTTAGTTATGAAATCATATAACAACAACACTAAGTAATCCTACATCATACAGAGCAGAGTAATTCACTTCCTGCATGGCATCTTTACTATTATTTTACCATCCATGGGTTAGATGCTGGTGTGTACACTAGATGGAGACCTTTACCCTCCTTTAGAGGAGCCTACCGGAAGCACAGACCCCAAGAGCAAGAAGAAGGACAAAGACAAGGACAAGAAATTTGTCTGGAACCACGGCAGTAAGTAGACAAACTCATAAACGCAAACAAATTGTGCTGAGTTTAGCCCTTTGAGCTGTTACTGTTGAGAACGTATACTGCATCACTAATTCAGGAAGTCTGGTTCGCCCTCCACAGTTGACTGAGCCGTCTTGACTTCACTAATCCTGTTATTTTGGTCTCCAGTCACCTGCCCTCTGAAGAACACACGCAAGAGGAGATTTCGGAAAACTGCGAAAAAGAAGGTTCTGACATTTTCATTTCCCCTTGAGCACCCCCTACCCCTTTCCCTTCCGTCTCTTTAGCGTCCCTTCTGATGATCCATCTCTTTCCCAGGCCTTATTCTGACAAGACATTTACATTTCATAAACCAGGAACTGTGGTGAAAATGAAAACTAAGATTTACATATAAATAAAGGCTTTCCATCTTAGTTTGCCCGAAAGGTATGCAAGAAAGCAATTTCACCACTGCTTTGATCAAAGTGGAAGGGAGCGCGTGAGCACCAGACTTCTACTTTGTCTTTTGAATAAATCTTCCTGAAGGTGCAGAGCTGAGCCATATTGATTTGGCCCCTTCTGTTTTTAATCGCTAATGTGTTTGCTGGCATGTGGCCAGCTGCTACCGTGTGTGTGAGAGTGAAAGAGATGCTAATAGCATTGCATCTGACCCCATCTCTCTCACAGTACATTGAATCCCCTGATGTGGAAAAGGAGGTGAAGAGATTGCTGAGCACAGACGCCGAGGCTGTCAGTGTCCGTATCCTTTTAGCCATACAGAAACACACTTCTGCCCTACAAAGCCCAAACGGCAGTAACTTTAAGTAGTGAAACTAAGAAAAATGACACTAGCGTTTATCTCATGGTCCAACAAAGTCACTGTCAGTACAGAAATGGACTGTATATCATGTAATTTATCATCAATTGGTGTAATTTTTCTCTAGTCACGACCCTTGACCTTTTAAGAAGCACAAAAATGGTTAATGCTGTTTGCCTTTGTAGGCCAGACATAACCTCAGTCTCACCCAGCAGCAGTTCTTATATAATGCCTTTACACACAGATTGTAAATGCATCCTACGCAAAATATGTTGATGAAAGGCCCAAATAGGGGCCTTAACTCCTCCCACGGCTACGAGGACTAACGTGACTTGACTCTGTCTAATGCCTCTGAGTGAGAGATATACATTTTGCAAGGAAAATAAAGTGCTCTAATGAAACTCTAAACCGTCCTGACAGAATAAGAGCAGAGCAGGGCTGCTTGCTGTGTGGTAATTGAGATGGACTGTGCATTATCATTGCTTAGTTGGCCACAGTGCAACTATGTTCCAATTAAAGTGTGAGCATCATATGCTGCAGCAGTCATTCAGATGACACTAATGTATGTTAAATTAAAGGCACTTCCTGCAGACCATCTCCAGCTTTTACCATTAAAGTCTACAATAAAGTTAAATAGAAAGTGTGAAACTTGAAGGACCACAAGTGCTTTGGTGTAAAACCGTGCTAGGCTGAATGCTGAGCACAATGCACAGAGAGCAGGTTGACCTTAACTCATGGTGTTCAGGATGGGAAGTAATAGCAGAGGATGAGACCAAGGAGGCAGACCAGCATGGCTCTCTGGCCAACCTGGACTCCTCACCTGGCACCTCGGGACACAAGATAGGCCATGGGTCCTCAGGTAAGTGAGACTAATTGCAGAAAGTAGACGCACATCCAAAACACAAGGAAAACTAGTACATAATCAAGGAAAAGAAAGTCTCACACTTTTTACTTCCTTGTTGTGTTTTTTAATGAGGGCCAATGTTTCCTCACAAATGCCTTCAAGTAAGTGACTCACGGTGTTGTGAACAACACATGGGGAAGTAGAAAGCACTAGTTTGAGATCTCTGCTGCAGTCTTTGGTCCTGATTGTTTTTGCTAATATATTGCTAATGGAGCAAACAGTAAATAAAAAATACACCTCACTCCCTGTGTTTGGAGTACCCTCTTACCCACAGAGCTGCCATTAATTTGGATGGGACCAGCTGCCTTAACGGTGTCGGAGCTGACCTGGTGATTTCATTGTTTTCATGTTGAATTTTCTTTAACAAATCCCAAAGTTCTAAGTAAAGCACACCAGAGGTGCTTTGGGTTGCTTTAAACAAGTGATTTACAAATTAGTGTCATTTTACCACAGTTTTAATTTTTATTTGCCATGTAAGAGAAGGGTGTTCACAACATCATGAGTAAGGTGTTTGTAACACAGTGAGTCCATGTAATCATACCTGGTTTAAGGCCTGAAAACCCTCTTCTGATTTTAAGTTTGTGACCAGACTATTTTCTTATTGACCTAAACCAAAGCCATGGAAGTTTTCTAAATTCTTCTTGTTTCCATATTTGTTTCCGTGTTAATTCACTTCATACGGAATGTATGACCAGCCCAACGTGATGAGCTAAGGGAGATCTTCAACGACATCAGCAGCAGCAGTGAGGACGAGGAAGACGAAGTGGACCGGCACGAGGACGAGGACCTGAATATCATGGACACAGAGGAAGATCTAGTCAGACAACTCCAAGACAAACTCAACGAGTCTGACTCTGCACACCACGAAGCTGACAGAAACAACCAGATAGGTGAGAGGATGTCAGGGAAATGTATTTGATAATTTACGGCTCTTGAAAAGTTTAAGTCTGTAGAAGTCTGGGAAGTATTGTTCTGTCCATATACAGTTACATAGTTACAGATTTTATGTTGTTGTAGACCCACTCCTATCTGACATGTTGTGATATTTGTTGTTATGAAGAATACTGTTCAGCTATATAGTAATATAGACTGGATGACAGTCATATTGCCCAGCTACCGTCAGCATACATCATATTGAAACCTGACAAAATGATTCAAACCCCCGTCAATAAATTCAGGTCTGGAAAAAGTTAGGTAATTTCAAATGAAATATGTGTAGGAACTCAGGATATATGATGATAGGGACATGCATGTGCTGATGTGCATCTGCTATAAATTATATTTGAGTGTGTGCACGTGTTTGTGCTATGCTGAAAAGTGTCTGAAAGAGTAATGTGGGTGGAGGAAGCAAGTGAAGCTACAGAATTTTGCAATCCGTCTTTCATGCTTTGGTTGCAACTCCTCGTATGTACATTGTGGTGTGAATGCTGATTCTGTTCTGCTGACTAATTTGGCTTACCAACAGTCTCCTCAGTGCATTTATTTTTCTTTTGGAGTGCTCAGGGCTGAGACCTCGGCATTTCTGATTTCAGAACAGACTCGGAGACTAGAGACACTCTGACATCAAATTAAATCAAACTCTCAGATACTTGTCAAAGCAGAGGTCGAAAATAACTTGAGCCAGGTGTCTGGACTTCTAATCAGAGCTGAGTTTTTTAGGTCAGACATCACACACACACACACACACACACACACACAATGACACTCCGTCTCACACAGAAACACATAGACCTACTTGTGCACTCTTTCTTAAATACACATGTACACACTCGCCCACAGACATGCATACAACGCCGCTCTCATCTCTCCACTCACCTCCCCAACTCTTCAGTTTGACGGGTGTTCTGACTCTGTGTGCTTCTAAGACAGCTGTCCAGTCTTACAGCTCAATGCGTCATCAACTACATACATGGAGCTGTCAGTCAGCAAGACTACTGGCTAGCTCCACTACACCAGCCCAAATGGAGCCTTTCCTAATATGCCAGAGTCTGGAGTCATGCATATTTTTTGCAGCCGTGCAAACTTGTAATGAGTGGCAGGGAGTTTTAATTTGATCAATACTCCTCCCTGCTGGAGATGGAATGTATTAGAGGATTGAAAGTCCATCGGGGAAGCAGAGGAAGGATAGAATTAGTTTGGAACGTAGTTGCCTGCTGGTTCACGTCCTTTTAAATGGGTCTGTTGTTGCTTGGTGAGTTTGAGTCTTGCTCTCAAATTGTCACGTTATCACCTCTCTCTCTCCAGTGTTTTTCTCTACTGTTCACTGCACAAAAACAAAAGCAAAGATATTCTAAAAAAAAAAAAAAAA
>OOFE01033781.1:2306-18626 GCA_900323365.1 Monocentris japonica | reverse complement strand
TTGCCACAGGCCATGAAGAAATGTGTTTAAATGTTGGTTGAATGAAACCAACCACTTGAATCCACTCCTCTGGGACAAAGGGATTACTGTGTGTGTGTGTGTGTGTGTGCGTGCGTGCGTGCGTGCGTGCGTGCGAGCACATGTGCATCTTTATGCATGCATAGGTATGGGTGAGTTCCAAGACTTAATTCCTTGGTGAGGAATAATTGGTACACATGCACACAGTGACACAGGTGCAGTATGTATGCAATAAATAAAAGCCATCGGTGGGGTTTTCTTTTCCCCACGACACAAGACACAGGCATCAGGAGCCAAATTCAGGTCAGTCATTAAGCCCCATATACCACTGCACTATCAAATGGATTTGGAGTGCTTGAGAAAATAATTGTATATATTTGGGGGTTTTCTTTTCTTTAGTATCAAATTATTAATTATTAGATAAAAGTCCAATAATTGGACTGTTACTTACTTCATAACTTGTTTATGAGGTTTCTATGAATTTATGAATTTTCACACAACCTTACTGGACTTTTTCTTAAACTCCCACAATCCTTTTTTGTATTCAACAAGATCATCTCATTGGCTGTCTCCCCTACTGCACACTCCATTTATATGCCTGCCTTGCCTACTATTTCAACAGTGTCCAATCACCGAATGAAGTTATGTATTTTCTGGGTCAGTGCCTGACAGTTGTTGAGTTTTCCTTCCATAGTTTATTCTGAGGTAACGCCAAGCAGCTTTCTCTCCCCTCGTAGTGAGTGATTGCAAAACAGGTGTGGAATTTGATATGCTTCCAATGCTAAAGAAATATTTTGGCAAACAGGCTACTATGTTATGAAAGACAGCTAACCTACTGAAGTGTAGCAATATAGTAGAGTGGATATAATCTTAATTCACTGGGTGAATGATGTGGCTATCTGGATTATTCCAGGACTACAGGTACATTATTGACTATTGCCATCTTGGACATATATATTGGACACATATATACTCTTTCACCTATTTCCATCTGTCTTCTGTTGTCCTACCCCCTCCCCCCATCTCCCCCTCATCTGCCCTCACTCCTCTCTCAGACTGTGTGAAGGGCTACTACAAGAGGGCCAAGGCCCATGCTGCGGTGTGGAATGAAAAGGAGGCCCGAAAAGACTTCAACATGGTGGCCAACCTGGACATCACTCTGGCCTCTCTGGTCCACAAAGAGCTGAAGGCCCTGTCAGAAAGCATGAAAGAGAAGTACTGGGAGGAGAAAGAGAAGTACTGGAACATGCTGGAAAAAAAGGAGGAAAACAAAAATGAAGAGGAGGAGGAGGGGCAGGAAGATAATGAGAAGAAGGAAAAAGAAAAGAGTGAGAGCATGGAAAACATTGAAAGTTTGACCACATTAACTAATGATGAGACAAAAGAAGAAAAAGGTGAAGAAGAATCTCAGTCTGAAGATGTTGGAGTCCTCAAGGAAGTCAGAGAAAATAAGGAGGAAGAGACGGTTCAGGTCGCAGTGACTGAGAGAACAGCCAATAAAGAGGAGACCAGCTGCTCTGAGACACAGCCAGAGACCAATCCAAATGCTCCCTCTAAAACGGAGGGGAAGGACTGGCAGCAAATGTTACGACTGATCATGTTCCTTCAAGACGAAGGAAACTTCCTCATGAAAGAAAACCGCTGTGAAGAGGCCTCTAGAAAGTTCAAAGAGGCCATAGAATATGTGGATTTCCTTCAATATAAGGTTAGTGCACGAGGCTCTATAGGTAGTTTGGAACCACACACAAGATTGTCCTGAAAATTGAAATGTAAAATCTTTTGCAAAACCTTGCAAGAACCTTTTTTGCAAAAGAAAATGTCTATCCAGATGGGCTTTTGTATTGAAAATCAGAATTGATGCTCCCCATATAACAACTGGTTCAATCCATTCAGCATGATTACCTGTTATAGAATGTGCCAGAAAGTTATCTTACATGGGGCTTGTGCCTCATTCTGTCTTTCAAACTATAATCATCTGTCATTGTTGCTTTTTCACTGAAGAGCAGCTGTGGCATTATAGGTATGCTGGCAATATGGAGAGGAGGAGAAGAGAACTAAAAATAACAGATACCCACGGAGATTTCACTGTGACAGTGCTCGCCCATGCATCTTTCTTTCTGTCTTAAGCCCCTTCTCCTCTCACACACCTCCCTCTCCACTCCCTCACGCCTTTCATACACACAAACACACACACGCCCTCACTCTGTCCTCCTACGCCAACCCCACCCTTTTTTGTTTTAATTTCTCTATGTACTGATCCAATCTATCCAATCATGTATCCAATCTTCCTACTTATTCCTTATTTCTCTCAACCCTTCTTCTCTCATCTCTCTTCCTCTTCTAACACACTTTCATTCTCTCTTATGTTTCCTCTGCCGTCTTTGCCACTCTTCTCCTCCTCATCCCTCCTTCCACCCATCCCTTCCTCTCTGTGTCTTCAGCAGGTGGGCCAAAAGGGTGAGGACTGGGAATCCCTGGAGAAGGTGCGTCTTCCATTGACTCTCAACCTCAGCCAGTGCATGCTGGAACTGCACCAATACCAACAAGTGGTGGAACTCAACAACAAGTTGCTCAAGAAGCATAAAGGTAAAATATCATTTTGCAAGAGAGAAGATGGAGGTTGTGTTGGAGACCAAAATGAGGCAGAGAGACAAAGGAGGAGTCGGAAAGAATCAGAGAGAGAAGGAAATATTTAGCTATCGCAAATACTTGAGTATATAAACATGCTCTGTTTCAGTTTTTCCTTATAAACCTTCATTTTTGAGCTGAACAATATCAAGATCTGTTGACAGTACAAATGCCTGTCCCTCAGAAGATGCCTGCCTCCACCCTGCAACAAGGCTTAATCTATCTGTTTACTGGGGAAGGAAACCAAACATTCACAACCGTCGAGTCTCTCTCTATTCCCCTGATACCCAACCATGGACATCACAGTCAAAAATGAATTCATTGTTTTCTTTTTTATAACTGAATTATTTATCATCGAGGCTGATGTGAAATGGTTGTGCCTACACTTTCCTTTGCCCTTGATTTACCTTTCTGACTTTCGCCTCGATTTTTCTTCGTTTCTCCCTCTCACTCATATCTCAGCACTCTCTGGCTTTCAGTGCAGCTACTTTATCCTTTTCACCCCCTCCAATGCTTTATTTTACTTGACTCAGCTTTATTGCCTCCCAATTTTCTTTTTGCTCTTTATTCACCTTTCTGAACCACCAATTTGTATCCCCTTCTGCTGTTGCATCATAGGTTCCTATATATTTCTGTCATTTATGCCCTGCCTCTCTCTCTCTCCATAGGTAACTTTAAGGCAGTGTATCAGCGAGCACGAGCACACTCAGCCTTGTGCAATGAGGACGAAGCTCGGAGGGACTTCGCCAAAGTGGAGGACTTGGACCCAAATTTCAAACCCCTTGTTCGCCAGGAGTTGAAGAGGCTGGGCGAGAACATCCGCACCATGCACGGCCACCGGAGGAAGACCTACTGGGATACAACCCAGGAGAAGTGGGGACCCGGTGGAACCAAGGCCAAGGCTGCAGCTGCAAAGGCAGAAAGAAAGTTTGTTAAATTTGCACAGAAAGCCACAGAAGAAAAAAATGGAGCAAAGGAGAAGAATGAAGACAGGAAAGTGGAGGAGCAGAAAAGTGCAGAGGAACCAGCCACTGCTGAGAAGGAAGGAGTGAACAATTCAGAAGTAGAGGAGAAAAATCCAGATGTGAAAATAGAGGAGGAGAGTAAGGAAGAGATAGAGGGTATGAGAGCAAGCGGTGAGAGGGTAGATAGTGAGAAGAAAGCGAGTGTTGTGGTCCAGGAGGACAGGCAGGCAGCACCAGATAATGGAGTAGGAGATGAAGATAGCGATCCTGCGCCCACCAGCAAGACCACAGATAATGTAGTGAGCAAGAGATCAGGGTCTGATAAGGGCAGAAAGAAGGTCAAATGCCAATCAACTGCTGCACAGGACCCAAGCAGAGCAAGCCAAGGGAACAAAGCTGCCATCGATAACACGGGAAATGGTGGCGCTCAATCAGAATCGACCAATAGGAGCAAATTATCTGTTGCTGATCCAAAGGCCACGGGGGGAGTTGAGGACGCAGAGAGGTTAGAGAAACAGACAGATAGACCTAAGACCGAGGAGGGAGAAAAAAGCAATGCGGATGCAGGAAGTGAAAGAGAAGGAAAGAAGAGTGATAAACAGCCATCTGAGGTGGCTCATGTAGCCATGCCTCAAGTCTCCACAGGAAATACCGATTCTGCCACCAAGCCGTCCACACGTAAACACAAGAAAAAAAACTAATATAAACAGCCCATATTTGGCACCATGCTGTTTAATGTTTTATTATTCTATTCACACGGGTAGCTGGAAGCACATAAAAAAAGCACAGGCAGACCATGGGTATGCCAAATACAAAGTTTTTATTTCTGTACACAAAGAGTAGAAAGCAGCCAGTAACCCACTTGTTATTAAAAAGCCTTTCTTCAGAAAACATTTTATACAGATTAAAAACTCCAGAGAAAAGACAGCAAGAAGTGTTTGAGTGCTGTACATGGAAAATAAAAACAAACAAAAACATTAAAACATAAACAATAAACAGATTCATGATTAATGAGGTATATTAACAGTGATTAAAAAACAGAAACCTCAGTTCCACAGTAATGTATAAGAGGTCTGTTGAGTATGTTGACTTGTGTGTGTGTGTGTGTGTGTGTGTGTTAGAATAGTGTAATCAAAACCTTGTTTGAGGTTAGGTGATTCATTGCCCCGTCATATGAGCGACTGCATAAAAGCGTGCACGTCCCCATTACAAATTGTGGCGCACTATACCGAACATTGGAGGTCTGACAAAAACGCAGGGGAATAACGGGAAGAGTCACTAGCACATTGACCTACTACATGCAGCATAGAAGTCTGGAGAACAACATAGATCCCTGTAGCAGTGTCCTCTGTAATGTCTGCTGTCTTTGCGGAGAGCCTTTCTCTTCAATCACACAGCGTCAGTCACGCCACAGGGAGCAGGGTATGTGTATTTATGTGGGTGTGGGGGTGTATGTGTGTGTGTGTGTGTGTGTGTGGATGGGGGTAAGGGATCCAGGGAGCCATCCTCACAGCACAGTCACCCCCGCCCCCCCTCACAGAAATTTCTTGATGGAGCATCAGATGCCTCAGATGATCACATTACCAGAGATGTGGGCAGGCTTGCTGTTTGACTGTCAGATATCTTTTGGCTGGATGTCCATCGAAGGCTACGACAGCAGAGACTTAGAGCGATAGAGGGAATAGTGTGGGGACAAACTATGTACACAAATGCAAGGCTCATGTCATATTGACACCTGGTGTATTTATTTCCTTCTGCCTCCTCTCTACTCTCTATATTGTCTAAAAATAAGACGTATGTTGACATGCCACCCTATGGGGAATGCTTTCTAATATTTTTCCCACCAGCTGCCATTCTCACATCATTCTGTATACCCACAAAGGACCAACATGTGTGAGGGAGGGGTGATCGTAAATGTGTCATGAGATGTATGAATACCAATAAAGAAGTGCTCTATGAGTAAACATTCCTCGGCAAGGCTTTTTCCCCCCAACAGCTGAGAAGCTCTTTGTTTTGACTTGAGAGCTTTACATATACTTAAGCAATGCAGGAACTGAGTTAAATGCCACAGATGCTGATAATGATTGTCTTTACCAGCTAAACAGTGGCAGGTTTCAGCGGAGGGGAAGGGAAGGACAGGAGAGTTGTGTTTGGGTGGAAACAAGGCACTCTCTTACTTCCCATAAGGCTATTAGCATTTCTATTATGAATGGCACATCACCTTTCCAACTCACAGACCTGCGTCCTTGGGGACAGTTCCCTAGCAACAGTATCAAAACTAACAGCTGGTGAGCGCTGGGGAGGATGTAAAATGCTATGTGCCTAGAGGGGGAGCCCATAATGAATTCAAACTCATCTCTTATGGCTGGTAGTGAGGTCAGAGTGTCTTTAAAGGTTTCAGATGACTCCCTAACTGTAAACCTCTGTCTTCCACATGCACATGAGGCTGTTTGATTACTCAGAAACACAGAGAGCCACAGCTCACTTGTTTCAGGCACCCTCTTGTCTATTTCTAGAGATTTGCTGTGGCAGGCACATCAAAGTGGATCACTCCCACCAGGAGCGATAAATGGAACCTTTTCTTTGCCTTTCCTTTCCTCTCTTGTCTCTCAGATCTTCACTGCCTCCAAGCATCCCCAGCATCATGGCTTCACTCACCAAAGCTTTATTTGACCAGTGTCAATGTCTGGATGTTCACACACTGTGATTTCCCGTACTCTTCTCTTCTTTGTCACAGCCTGACCACTGAATAAACCATAGGCCAGGGACTGATGGACACAACTTACAGCTTACCCTGATACACACACATACGCAGACACCTGATGCAATTTCGTTCCCTGATTGTAAAAACACAGTAAAAAAAGTGCTTTGTGTGTGTGCAGAAACACTGTAACAATTGGCCCTAATGGGTTATGTCTGGATTTAAGGCTTTAATTGACTGTGCTATGTCTACAATAGAATGTGTCCCATGACCCTGGTATGATGGAGGGCAAAGCCATTTTGACCACTAGTCGTCTTGTAAATATTAAGGCAATTAACTACACATGAGGAAAATGAGGCATGAGTCAACGGAGTTGTTCAGCAGAATCGCTATTCATTTCAAATCTACATGAAGGGGGAGGAGATAAAGGATGAACTCGGTTTAAGACCACGTTATGGTGGCATGCCTTGTCCCCTTGGGCTGGTGGAGAGAGAGCCTCGGCCTAGCTGCTCTAGTGCCTGGGGCTCCTTCCCCATCTCTGCACACAGCAGGAGAACACTAAGAGCCCAGAGCAGATGCCTCCATGCTGACATTTATTGGCAGACACTTTCTCAACAAAACCCATTGAGCCACAATACAAACTGGCTCCATATTGAGAACTTATCTCTGCACCCTGCGAGCCACAAGGATGCAAAATCACTACTGACGCTTCTCCATCTCTAATATGTGTTTGTATTTAGGCAGTACAGTACAGTACAGTAAGAGTGAGTGACAGAGAGTGAGAATTAATTTGTTTGTGCATGTTGAAGAAAGGGTTGTATTGTAGGAAGTATGGATGATTACATTTAGCGTGTGTGTGTGTGTGTGTGTGTGTGTGTGTGTGTGTTTCACATATTTGCATGTGGTTCTACATGAGCATAGAGGCCTCACTTAAGAAAGTGAAGCAAGCCATGGGAGTGACAAGCAGTTTGAGAGGATTAGAGAAATAGTGTGTGTGTACACAGAGGCGCTGTGCTAGCGGGCACTTTGGCTGTCTTAAATAAATCATGGGTTTAACTGATGATGTGTCAGTCCCACAGAGTAAATAAGCTCGTTGTGGGTGCTGTCGTCTCCCTGACATTCTGCGCTGCACAGCCACATGAAATGCAGTCAGCCCAGCCCAGATGTAGTCAACACTAGTGAGTCTGAACACCCCAGCTCCCTTCAAAAAACAAACAAAAAATAACAAGCATGATGACACAGTCAACAAGAAAAAAATATAAACACACTGAAGTTACCGGCAATCTGACAGAACATCAAGTTTTCATGAGGGTCCAATTTGTGCTGTGGACTGATGTAAAGCTTCACACCTCAAGACGACTACACAGATGCTGGTTAGCACAGTGTCTTGGCTGGGCACTAACTATTTCCTTTACTTTACTCTCTCCCTGACCGGCTGCTAACGTTAGTCTCCTTTGGCTGGTTAACATGGTGGCCAAATGGATGTTAGCATTAGCCTTTAGCAGTTTGCGTGAAAAAGGCTTTTAGTGCACAGAGTTCCAGTAGAGGGTTAGCTCTTGGTAAGATAGCTGCAGTAGCGGTCGCAGGGCACTGTGGCGGTGACCTCAGCCATATGGAGCCCCCTCCGCCACCATGCCTCCCTTCAGGCATCACGCTGCTCTTCAAGGCCCACTCAGGGTTAGATGAGTGAGGTGGTGCCTGAAAAACAGAATTGGGGAATGAAGCATTTACAATTTATAGAACGCATACCCAAGACTGTGGAAACAGCCTTGGTCATTCTGTAGCTAAGAAAGCCACTGGACTGCCCTGCAAATTGCATGTGAAATGTAAAGGGACGGTTTGCTAGTGTGACACTGACACACATGCACTCTCTCTCTCTCTGTCTTCCCATTATCTTACTCCTCTCCTGCTGCCATTTAATCTCCCTGGCCCTCCTCTCAGTTATTGACCCTCAGCAGTACATATTTGCACTCCTCTCCATCTCTCACCCTCCGTGGGTTGATGGAAGAGCAAGGGAACTGTTTCTGAAGCGTGGCTGCTAATGCTGCTGAGAACCGTCAAGCCGAGTCAAACTCACCTGGTTCTGAAGGGAAGACGTTCCTCAGCTGCTCAATGACCTCCTGGAGCTGCAGCACCGTGTCCTGTTCATGCTCCATGTCATCTCCTGATATACACAAAAAGTACACGTGTGTGTTTGTGTGTGTCTGCGTGTGCGTATGTTTTGTTATTTTCGTTATTGTTCAAAAACCCCATTCATACTGTATATTCCACAGGGATATACACACCAAATGGACGTGCTAATCTATGGCCTACAAAATGATGCAATATGACAGCTTCCCCCTACGGACTCTATTCAACTTGCCAGCCAGGCACATGCCAAACGTGGTGTCATTGGTGTATCAACAGCATTGCACATTTCAGTGTCACGACACGTAGCTGACCTGCTGCTTCAGTGTCTGTGGTCTCTCTGCTGGCTGGCTCCCCATGGTGCCCCCCCCCCGAAACAGGGGAGGACAGGGTTGATGGTTCCGACCCGTTGGCCTCTGAATCGTCTTTGGGCTGTTAGGAAAGACTGATTATTATTCCTTGCAAAATATTGCTCAGATACATCATGTGCTTCAGACTGTGATAGCAGAGCAAGAGTCATTTTGCCTTTCAGATCGTAATGAATGTGATGCTTAATGGCACCCAACCAGGAGTCTGCAATTGGCATCCCTGGGCAGTATGATAAAAAATGGGACATTTTTCCCAGCATCAGTTACAAACAACCATCAGAATACGGTGTTTTGCACTTTACAGAAAAAACAGATGGAAAGGGCAGAAAGAATGAGAGATGGAGAGAGAGTTACACTGCATACAGCAGTATTGCACAAGATGCATTGACAGAGGTGGGGGCAGGTCTGAAACCACAATCAGAGACACATAGTGTGATTCACCAGCAGTTACCCCAACACTACGTATATGCCACCAACTGTGCTCGAGTTTTGTTTTGTTATTTAGCAATGCTGTAGCAATACTCTAGAGGTGAGTAAGTTCAGTGGTTGCAGTGAAAATGAGGTCTCTGCAGAGTTGAACAGGGATTCAGACAGTTCCTACCAAGCTACAAATGCAGATTTTACAGCACTTTCTGATGAAACTGTGATATTGGTCCTGAGAGAAAAGTAATAGATATCAGCCATACCTCCCTCCTCGCTCCATTTCATACAGAAAAGGGAAGCTTTGGATTATGAAGAATTCTTAAGCAGTAAAAGAATGGCGTCATTTTGGCCGTAGAAATGAAGAGAAAGTACAATCTGCCACCCTTAACAAAGACACCTTGAATTACATTCTACCTCTTCTTTCCAATAAATTATCCCTCCTCTGCCACATGCTGTCTCTTTTCTCTTCGGTCTCAATTTCCAAGTCTACAACCTGAAGAAGTGTCATCCTGTCCTCTTTTTTCAGTCTTTCTTTTTCTCCCGTTGTCACTCACTCCCCATGCCCCTGCTTTACTAGTGACCTGCATCTGCAATTTCCTCTTGCTGTTCCCAATTTACACATTCTTATTATCGTGACTGAGTGTCAACACTTACTTTCTCTCCTATACATCTCTTTTTATCACATCTTTCCTCTAGAGCAGCAGTAATTCTTTTCATCAGGCTATAGATTGTCTCAATCTTTACAAGGCTTGCCATCTCTCTCAAGTCTTTATTTTTCCTCTTATTATTGGCTTCTCTATCATACACCTATCCTATCCTTCGTACACCAGGAGCAGCTGAACCCTCCACCCTCGCATCTTCAGTTTTCAAATTTTGCATTTGTAGGGCAGCTCTGTCTTATTGCATTATTGTTTTGCATAAGACCGTGAAGTGCTGCACCCCTGAAATTGTAATGCACGTACCCTGATGCATACAAATGTCTAACACAATTGAACTTGAATTTGTCTGCTTATGTCAAACCACAGCTCTGCTCTTCTGCTCTTGCCCATTCAGCCTGTCACAGTTTAATTTTACAGTTTAGGCATTTAGCTGATGCTGTTATCCAGAGCAACTTCATCTTAACAGAGTGGACATGCTTGATGGACACATTAGCTCCTGCAGGGATCAAACCTGTGACCTTCAGTCTTTTCAGGCCAGGCTCACTCTCATTCACTCCATGGCCGACCCCCACCTGGCCCCCAAATGCCTCATGCGTCAAAGTAGTTCTCCTATGGTACCTGTAGCAATAGCTCCCTGAGCCTGTGCAGCTGGGACTCCAGCTGTTTGTTGTGGTCCTCCAGGATCTGCATGCGGGTCTCCAGGCGCGTCTTGTGCTGGCGGAGAACTCGTGCCTCAGCCAGGAGCTCTTCATCCTGCTGCTCTCCCGCCGTAGGCGAAACTGGGCCCCCCTCCCCGGATTCAGTTAGCATGGGAACTGATGCTGCCTCCTCGTGCTTCCACTTGAGCCGCCGGTACTCCCCCTGCAGCACCCTGGAGGACAGGACATACAGAGAGAAAACAGAGTCATCCCCAAGTGTTGGTGTAACACACAGATACACACACTTGCACACACACATCAAACTGGAGATGTGTGTTTATATTTATCTAGCAGTCATTTGGTACAAGCAGAAATGTGCCTAAACATAATAGTCTAAGATAACATGTTGTGTTTGTGAGCTGTTTGTGTGCAATTACTGTAATATTTATGACATAGATTACAACATATAAAAACAATGCGCCATGAGCAATATATATTGTTGACATCTTAACACATAGAAAGCAATTATCGTTGTTAGGAATATGAGCTGCAATAAGTCAGTTCCTCTCAATGTGAGCACAGCTAGGGCCATTAATTGACTAAACTATTAACCATTACTAAATGTGTGTTGTTCCTTTTGCTGCTGGAAAATCATGGATCTGTATATCAGCTGGCTTGGAACACACAAAATCTGTACAAACCATAGTGACAGCAAACCCAAATGCCCAGTCCAAAAGCTGTATTGTCTGTGTTGTTCAGGTGTGGGCCATAGTAGAGGACATGAATTAAGCTAGTCCAGCCACTATTAATAAATAAGCACACTGGTGTCATAACAGGAGACATAGAAAAACTGAACCGGGTCAAGGTTTCAGACACCCAAGAGGTATGTGTGTGTGTGTGTGTGTGTGTGTGTGTGTGTGTGTGACTCTATATCTATGTCTGTTTCTGTGTGTCTGAAAAGGTCAGGGGCAAATAGAAGACAAGAGAAAAATATTCATATGAATCATACACATGAAGGTTGCCTCTGGTATTAAATTAAGTGGATAAGAAAAATAATTTACCTCATGTAGGGGAAATGTCTAAGGCTGTTAGCTACTAGGACACAATAAATCCAAATTAAAATGATGTCTCAAAAATGTTTTACACTTGTATGAATCCATCATAATCCATTGCTGTATGTTTCACAGACCATCAAGAAACTTTCAAATTGATTGAATGAAGAATGAATTACAGCAGTTTCCATGTTATTACAATGTTATTGTGCAGAATTTATTGTGAACAAAAATATCTTTTCTTTTTTGAACAAGCTCTTCAAACAGCAGTTTTAGACAGTAACTAATATTTACTCTCCGCAGGAAGTCTTTCAATGGCATCAGACATACCCAGAGAAGTATATACAGTATATATGTATATCACACTTTGGGTCCCAGCTACCGACCTGTTCTCATTCTCTAGGCGGGCCAGGGTGCATTGGAGCTGCTCCTTGTCCTGGTGCTCCAGGTGGGCCAGCAGCAGGTGCTGTCCGCAGGGTGAGTCATGGTCCAGGGCTGGGCTGGAGTGACGTAGGAGGTACTGATCTTCATCCCTGAGTCCCCCACACAGGAGACAGCACACTGAGCCACCAGCACACAGCCACCAGCAGCACAGAGCAGAGCCAAGGACAGGATGGGGGAGCAGACAGGACAGGACAAGGCAAGGCAAAACTGGGCGGGACGGGGCAGCATAGAACAAAACAGTGCAGTACAAGAAAAGGCTAGGCAGGACAAGACATGGCAAAACAGGAAAGAGCAGGGCAGGATGGGACAGGGCAATATTGTGAAAGACAAGGCTGGACCGTGCTGAGTTCACGATAGGATTTCTCTTTACCAGACAGATTACAATGTACACACCAAACTGTTAAAATTACATTCAAATCTAATAACAACGAGTCTAGGATATTAAGCTATATAGCAAAAATAATGACTACTGAGAATGGAACAGAAAATGTAACGTGTAGCTCTATGGCAATAGGCTGTAAAACAACGAATGAATGAATGTTTAGCAATTGGCTTTCCAACAATTTATAGGTTGCAATAATGCTGTGAGCTAAGAAAACACAACACCCTGCATGATTTAGCTTATGTTAACCGCAATCTGTTGGCTTGCATTGTAATGCCTAATGGTACATCATGGGGGTTTTAAAACGCTTAGTTTTACCAGGCTGTTTATGACCAGATCCACCTTAGTCTACATCCCATATGTTATAGTACACCTCTGGTAATGTAAAAGCGATTATTTAGGCTGCAGCCTTCTGCTCGTCAGCATGTCCTGGAGAATTAAATTATACAGGCTTAAAGTATTTTTACTCTCAATAAAGTGTCAATTACCAGCTAACATGAACTCTGAACATAACATAGGAGAGCACAGAAAGAGGGCAAAGGCTGCAGGGACAGGCAGCATAGTGCAGGACAGAGAATAGTATAATGCCAGCAAAGCAACAGCTGGAAGCACAGATAGCATAATAGCCATACAGCAATAAAAAGAGAGAAGCACTGACAGAAAGACAGGATAAGACAGTGCAAGATACAAGAGCACAAGAGCAGAAAACAACACTACTACACATAAGGGGTAGAAGAGATGAAAAATTTACAGAAAAGCACAGACACTCATGCATTCACCGATCAGCCACAACATTAAAACCACTGACAGGTGAAGTGAATGACATCGATTATCTCGTTACAATGGCACCTGTCAAGGGGTGGGATATATTGGGAAGCAAGTGAACAGTCAGTTCTTGAAGTTGATGTGTTGGAAGCAGGAAAAAAAGGCAAGTGTAAGGATCTGAGCAACTTTGACAAGGGCCAAATTGTGATGGCTAGACAACTGGGTCAGAGCATCTCCAAAACAACAGGTCTTGTGGAGTGTTCCCGGTATACAGTGGTTAGTACCGACCAAAAGTGGTCCAAGGAAGGACAACCAGTGAACCAGCGACAGGGTCATGGGCACCCAAGGCTCATTGATGCGCGTGGGGAGCGAAGGCTAGCCTGTCTGGTCCGATCCCACAGAAGCTACTGTAGTAAAATTGCTGAAAAATGCTGGCTATGATAGAAAGGTGTCAGAACACACAGTGCACCACAGCTTGCTGCGTATGGGGCTGCGTAGCCGCTGACCCCTGTCCACCGCTGAATGGTTTTAATGTTATGGCTGATCGGTGTATAAACACACTCTGAGGCGTACAAGCCCACACAAGTACACACACATACATGCACACACATATTCTTTCTGACAAATCTCCACCAAAGCGATAGATACATGCACTTGGCAACAAAGGCATAGGAAGCAGGCTTGAGCAGCATAGATATCAATAATAAGAAGTGTTCACTGACAGACAGTTGTGCACTGCTGAAAAGTTGAATAGTTTTATCTCATGTGGTGTCAATCGCAGCACTCTCTCACAGCACACACACACTTAAACCCCTTTACACGAAAATAACAAGCACATTTATCGATGCATAAACACAAACATACACACCTAGAGTCCTAAAAGGACCCAAAACCCTTTGAACAGAGCCATTGGGCTAGCAACCTTATTGTAAGGCTCCATAAAAAAGGAGAACCATTTCAAAGAGGGAAGATGTGCTTGAACACCCACGCAGACATCGATAACGTGAGACATGGACCTAGACACACACTGACACATAATCTTGAACAGCCTTCCCCACTCTCTCCACCTAGCACTTTATTAGCATTCTCCAGTGAGGATTCACTTTTTTGGTTGCGTCATTCACATCAAAGCTCCCTATTCCTCTCCTTCTGTAACCTCGCCGGCCCCCTCCCTCGCACCCAAAAGAAGCTTCCAGCTTTGAGAAACACACACACACACACAAGCTCTGTCCCTCCCCTCTCTCTCCTTGACCAGTCCTTCTTTTTGTACCCACTGCCACAGTCTGTAATCACAGCGGCTTTATATATGTTAAAGGGGGAGTGTGCACACTGCTATGCCGTGGGTCATTTTCATTATGTGGCAGATTACTTATGTGATTGCACAATCTTTCCCAAACATGTGAACATACATGTGCATGCGCGCCCACACACGCACACACACACACAAACACACACACACACACACAAATACACGCCCCCTGTGAAAGGCCATGGCTGTAATGAGAGGATTCAGGGTTAGGAGGTGGTAGCATACTCACAGACTTTCATCAGGAGACAGGCTATCTGTGAAGAATGAACAATTCTGGCTCTCCATTTCCGCCAATCTACACATGCACAAACACACATGCACACGCGTGGTACATATTAAGACACACACAGAGAAGAAAAGGAGTACAGAAGAGTAGATGAATCAGAGTAATTCTTGGAGCAAACATAGCAGACTGATTGAACAGATTATCATACACTGGGGAACAGCTACTTCCTCAAACAAGGGATAAAACAATATGCAGTACAGTTTAGCTGTTAAATACCATGGATAAGAAATGTAGCCTTTTAGCATTATGGACTGCAACTGAACAACAAGCTCAAAAAAGACCGCAGAGTGGCAGAACTGCAAAGGAAATGTAGCTTTTCAGAACAAAGTACAACAACAGTACAGATAATACATTTTTGAGGAGCACAAGCTATTAAAATGTTTGTAAGGAGCAAGGATATCACGACAAAAAGCTATGCATCATCTACCAGCATGCAGTCCTTAGAAGCCTTTCGAGCACTCTTGACAAAATCTATTAGACGAAGCTACTAGTGAGCTGCTGTGTCTTTTCAGGACCAAGGACAGCACCTCTAGTTATCCTGTATGTGTTCTGTCTTTTCAACTGCATGTGGATGGTCTCACTGTAGTACCCACTGATCAGTCGGCTGTTTCAGTATACCAGATTTAAAATGTTGTAGTGGGGCAAAACTTTCAGTGCAATGAAAATACTGAGTTATTTTACTGTTGTTGGGATTTGTTGGCGTAAACAGAAAATGGCAAAATCACACCTGGAAATTGAGTAAAAAAAAGATCCAAAATGCTGTGCAACATGATGTGATGGTTAAACAACAAGAACATGATGTGTGTATGTACCGAAAATAATTCAGACATAGCAAGGGACTGTGTTTTTTTAACGCTATGGACAGTTACCAGCTGCCAGTCCACAATGTCCCCTTTAAGAAGCCACACACACACACACACACTGCAAATTTGGAGTGAGGGATCGAAGCGGGAGGAGTGTGTAATGTAGAGGTTGTCGGGGAGATCCATAATACATCCCAGTTCTTCCCAGTCTCCTCCTGCTGTGACTAGAACACAGAGAATTCATGATTTTTCCGTGTCCTGTTACAGCAGGTCTGGCCTCCGGACCTGACTGCTCATAATTCAATCAGTGAGGCAATTCATCAAATAGCCTCTGCAAACCTCTAGTCTCCATCAGGGACGATAGCAAATTAGATGTGAAAGGGCAGAAAGCAACAGGGAAGAGCTGTGTGTTTGTATGTGTGTGTGTGTGTGTGCGTGCACATGTGTGTATAGTGTGTTGTGCGAATGTAGGAAAGAAAATGAGAAGAGAGAGAGAGTGAGGGCGAGAGAGGGATTCCTAACAGAGTTCTATAAAGAGTTTTTTTTCTCTTCTTCTCATCCTCTCTAAGATGTGGAATCAGTGCTGATGATGAAAGGAATGAACTCTACTGGCACCGAGAGAGAGACAGAAGAAGAGGGAGCGGGAGAGGGAGAGAGAGGGAGCAAGAGAGAGAGAGAGAGAGAGGGGGGGGAGGGACTGTTTGACATGCCAACAAATCTGGTCCTTTAGAGTTAACATCAAATACATAACG
>OOFE01033763.1:14398-27090 GCA_900323365.1 Monocentris japonica | reverse complement strand
TGCTGTTACACGAAAACCAATCAGGATCTAGTTTGTCAAGCCAAGATGGCGTCCTGTTTCTGTGACGACGGATGTCAAAAAAAAAAAAAAGGCAGTGGGTACTCTAACCCTACTTTTTTCATAGCACCTTAAACACAACAGTGTTAGTCGCTAATCTAGTAAAGGCTTCGATGTATTACCCATACCGCTTAGGTTAGCTACATGCAATGGGTTCTGTTCAATTATAGCAACCTCACATTTGACAGTTTCTCAAGTCTTGAGGTCAGTGTTCTCAGGTCTAATCTGGTCTAATCATTTATCCATCTACTGGCAGTCTGATGTTGAAATATTAATCTTATAACCAAAGGTAAGGCTAATTCCCGTGTGCCATTTCTGTAGCCATTGTTTAAGTGTATTGTTAAGAAAATAAACTTTTAATCTTAAACTTTTAATTATTGCATCTGTTTTGTGACAGGCTGTAATATTCTCTTTTCCTCTTTATGTGCACAGGTGGAGTCATCATAGTCCAGTTGGATTCAAGCCACTGGAGACAAATCATAATGATCACCGTTCATCTTATACTCATTTCATACATGTGCTAGTGAGATGGCTGAAAGCTCTCCAAATTCTCTGTTACGCTCTGTCAAAGGCATAAATCACATGTTCAAAATGTTTCTCAAATCTTAATCTTGACAGGAAAGGCATTGGGCATCCTTTCTACACCTGTATGTATCCCTACAAAATATTACATTTTAGTGGGGCCTGTTAGACAAAATACCATCACCCTTAATTTCATACCACATGCTCTAAGTATATAAATATTGTGTGTGGTTGTTCTTTATGTTCATTAAAAACAACATGGTTTTCTTATCAAGCGGCTGCCATCCAATTTCACTTCCCCTGTCTGTGGTTAAAAAAAAAAGAGATAGGATGGCATCTGTAGTACAGCCATTTTTGCTGCAAACTAATGATCCAGATATTTTACTATTTGTTATGTAACAACTTTGCAAATTAAAATCTAAAAACATTAAATCAGGAAGAGCAGGGTGACAGACAAAAACTGCACATCCATGACAAAATAATTACGCATTAGCAATAGTTATTAGTGAATATAAATGAAGATGAGCTGTGATTAGCTAATCTTGGAGCAATCAACAGTGTGAAATTCATGTTTTTTTTTGCGTGTCTGTGTGTGGTAATACAGTAATACACTTTGTTTTTGACATCGGACCTCTTAAATCACTGAGTCTTTCAGGATCCAGCGGATTTATGAGCAAACACGCAAAACCAAGAGAATAACAAATCAGTGTTAGCATGACTTGTAGCCTCCTTTGTTCATGGCAGTCATTTAATTACAAGAATGACTGAAATGATAAAGCTATGCAAAAAAAAAACAATCATCTGCTGGCTCAGCAGAACAGAAACAAGAAGACCACTCAATGGTACAGCAACTGCTAAGAACATCATTAATCGGAAGCCAAAAGAACAACTGATATTGGTGGCTTGATACAAACTCCTGTGACAGTAATATATTGTAGGGATGCATACAGGTGTAGAAAGGATGCCCAATTACTTTGTTGACATTAGCATTCACTCTCTTGTTTAGCTCTGCAGACTGCAGTTTGACAGATGTGGCAATTCATTTTTTTCTTAGCTGTTGATTTTACAACGGTCTATGGGGAAAGAGGCCTTACTGCACTATTACCACTGGCATCGAAAGTAAGCCGACTTACTGGGGACTAGGGTGCAAGTGGGTCAGCGCCCTCAGCATTCCAGAAGTTGGTGTCAGTTGTGCTGCAAGGCTAGGTACCGCGGTGACATAATAGTCTACTCATCCTCTCGTGCTAGCCATGAAACATGCCTGAAAGCGGCTCCACAAGCAAGGACTATGTCTGATTACAGAGAATTGTAAGTTCTACCAGGACAAGGCGACGTACCTGGGTGACCCCATCAACAAGGATGGTCTCCAGCATACAGGCTATACGAGACGCTCCAGCTGTTGGTGATGCTGCGTCACTCATGTCCTTCCTTGGCCTAACAGCATGGTAGTCTAAATTCATTCCAAACTAAGGCACTATTGTGGAGCCAATAAGAACCGTACTGCTTGAGACTTCATTCACATGGACTGCTGATGCACAGAACAATTTCCAGCCGGTCAAACAGCACTTACTCAGTTTATCCCTACACTGCCTACCATTGTGTCTACGGACACCTCTGATTACGGCATAGGAGGTGTCCTCACACAGGGATGTATGTATGTATTTAACAAGGGTACTGCTTTTGTCCTTAAGGTGCATTATTACCCATGTCTGCCTTACTCTCCATCTCAATATTGAAATGATTTCATGACTCTTTCTAGGTTTGAGAAGCTGACCACAGTGACCAACATTTTCCTGCTGAACCTGGTGGTGTCTGACCTGACCTTCATGTGCAGCCTTCCCTTCTGGGGCATCTACCAGCAGCTGTCCAACTGGATCTTCGGCATGGCCATGTGCAAAATTGTAGGCAGCACCTACTTCCTTGGCTTCTACAGTTCTGTCCTCTTCCTTACTCTACTGACCTTTGACCGACACCTTGCAGTCGTTTACTCCCTGGCTGCACCACGACTGAGGAGACGAAGCTATGCGGTAGCCTCCTGTGCTGCGGTGTGGCTGGTCAGCAGCCTGGCATGTATCAAACCGATGATTCTTTACACCACTTTCACTGATTTCGACAATAAGACATTCTGTGAGGAGTATCCCGGTGGTACTTTGAATCAACATTCTATTGATGTGTCCCTCCTGAGAGCAGCTGGGATGTACCTCCAGCTTTTCCTTTTCTTCCTCTTTCCTCTAGTTGTAATTGTGTACTGCTACATCAGGATTACCATCACTGTTATATCGTCCAAGATGGTCACCAAGTTCAAGACAGTCAGGCTGATATTTGTCATTGTCCTGCTGTTTTTCGTATGCTGGACCCCGTACAACATTGTATTATTAATGCATGATCAAGCCTCCACTTGTGAGGAAATGCAGAGAGTGGGCTATGCGCTTCAAGTCACTCGTAACATTGCCTATCTTTATTTCTGCATCAGTCCCATCTTCTATACATTTGTTGGGAAAAAGTTCCAGAACCACTTTAGACAGCTACTGGTGAAACTGACATCGACATGCTTCCTTAAGCACAGGAAGCATGTCTCTGTCAGTCAAAGCAGCAGATTCACGAGGAGTACACGAAATGAGACTTAGGGATAGGAACGACTTTCTTTCTCAGGACTGCCATGTGTTTATGATCATCAAGCAAGTTTTCATATATCAATGGGAACATACCATTAAAAATTTTGTTTGTTCCTGGTCTTCCCTGCATCTTCAAATCACACTGTGCTTTCGTGGTCACTTTCCAATTTAATCAAACACAGCTGAAGGAAGTGCTGTGTGAGTTGTTTTATTTGCAGACTGTTTTGAGTCATCCGGTGGAGAGCAATAGAAGGTGTACAGTGTTGCCTGGATGGGGATTAAATTAAATTTGATGATGATGAATATTTCCGAAAGATACAGGAAAGTCTTGGATACAGTAGGTGTATAGCAACTATGGGTCTTGCTGTAAATTCCAAATGCTTTAGGAAAAGTAGTTCTTCCTCAATTGATATCTTTTTGAGAAACTCCAATCAGGTTTAGACCAAAACATAGTATAGTCACAATCCTTCTTAAAATTACTCATGACCTCCTTTTAACTGTGGATGCAGAAGAATGCCAGATTCTAAGAATTTTAGACCATAGTGCAGAATTTAAAACAGTAGCTCATGCAATTTTAATTGACCGCCTTGAGCACTGGATGTGTATCTCAGGCTCAGCACTGAACTGGCTCTGATTCAATCTTTCCATTAGAACATTCTCTGTCATAATAGGCGAATCAATATTTTCCTTAGCAGGCATAAACCTGTGGTGTCCCACAGGGCTCTATGTTTTTTTGCAAAGTGGCCTTGCAGTTGAACAGCAAAAGAGATTTCTGAAGTCCTGCTTCTTGCAGTCAAGGAACATATCAAACATTACGTATATCCTCAACAGATTTATAGAAGGTCATCCATGTTTTGGTCTGATCTCTCATCTAATTAGACTACTGCAGCTCTCTTTCCTGCCTTCGCCAAAAGTTACTCTCAGCATGTTCAGAATGCAGCAGCTGGGATTTTAAAAGGTGCCAAACAAAGGGACCATGTAGCCACAAATCTAGCCTAAACACTGGTTTAACACTGGTTTACAGTTATGTTTAGAATTGGTTTCAATGCACAAATTGGTGAATTAAAAAAATAAATTAATTCATTAAATGTCAAAGTTGACAAAATGCCCCCCCAAAAAATAAAATGAATAAAAATAAAAAATAGAATTGGTTTCAAGATTTCACAGATCTTTTAGTCCTATATTGGGACTAAAATTTGTCTTTGGATATGTTTCTGAATTTTCATGTCCTTTTAAATTGCTTTTAAAGTTCTGTATAAAGTTGATAATATTATTATTGCTTCTATCTATTGTCCAGTAATTCACCAACAAAGACCATATAGTCTAATGTTTCAGTTTCTGATATAAAACTTTAATCTTCTGTGATTGTGAGATATTAAGATACTACCATATGTATTTTTAGTGTGTATGTTTTTTGTTACTTGTTTCTTTTGTCTGTGTGAATGCATACTGTTTTAACTACCATTGTTCTCCTGTTATCATTTAGTTACGACAACACCATGTTTCAGTCCATGTTTCTATTCTTCATGTTCCAGCAATGTTTACAAGCCTCTTCAAGTAATCTGTCTGTACTCATTCTAGCTGAAAGTTCCCAATTCGGTCAGTCTTGTTGTTCATTGTTCAGCAGAAATTCACATAGTAAATTGTAACATTTTAGCAGAAATTTACATTCACACTGTTGTTCTGTTTACAATGGAAAATGACCACCTGATAGTTTGTTGGTTTTATATCAAGTAACATAGTGTTTGAAACTACAAATAGATTACCATGAAGGAAATTAGTCAAGGGGACTAGGGACTGTATCAATTAACATTTATTTTTCATTGCTATGTCTGCACTCCAATTTGAAGAGTTATAATAAATGTTATCCAAGAACATCTTAACAATTTTCTCTGTTTTTCAATCTGCTCTCTGACAGTGAAAGTTACAAAGATATAACAGCTGCACATGTGGTTCTATTAGAGTCGGTGGCAAAAACAGTGAGGCAGTGAGCTAAAGTCTGTCTTTTTAGCTGTTGTCTCAGTATTTAAATAATACACATTATATGGATTTCACATAAAAATTAATATGGCATAAACTACGGATCAGCTATTGACTATGGCCTCCATGTTAAACCATGTTACAGTAACCACACCAACAAGACCAACTTTAGCTCACTGTCCCAGTACCTACGCAAGGTGCTAAGGTGCAAAGTGAGTGTAAATCATTACTCACCCATTAATTCATTAGATTCCTTACATTACAATTTCCTCTTTGAAAGGGCTCCGTGTTGTGCACTAATGCAAGATAATACCTGATTTCCCTCCCGTCTCAATGGCAATATGTTCCATCACAGTCACCCCGAGGGCTTGTCGAGGGTCCCCCGGCTGAGGACATGATGGTCTTGGCTTGGCTCATTCCCCCCAGAATGAGCTAAATCAAATCAAATCACATTTATTTGTATAGCCCTTCATCACTGTTACAGTCTCTAAGGGCTTCACATTGCCCAACATGTGAAACAATAAATGGTTAGTACATGACATCCCCCAGCCTTGGACCCTCAACAGAGGACAAGGAAAAACTCCCCAAAAAAAACCTTTTAGGGAAAAATTGGAAGAAACCATGGTTCAAGGTTCAAGGAACTTTATTGTCATACCAGCACACATTTACACATGAGTTGGTACGAAATTTGCATTCAGGACCCGGTTGTAAGCCACAATAAATATATAAAAATATAAAATAGAAGTACTTAAAAAAAGAAAAACACAAGAGCTGTATAAACAGCTAGCAAAAATATAAACATCTAACCAAGCATAATAACGCAAGCCATCCGAATTTAGCTTTGCTAAATACATGTGCAGAAATGCAGTGTGAGGTAGTCCAGTTGGCCAAGTGGCCTATATTGCACCTATACGATAAAGTGGGAGGGACTACTCAGAGAGGGATCCCCCTACCAGGACGGTTGGGCATGCAATAGTTGCCGAGTTTGGGAAAGCAGCGTATACACAATGCATAAATATTTATTATGGTAGGACATCCAGATCTGATGTGGGGCATCACAGCAAACGGCAGCTCAGTCAGTGTCATCATAGGACTAGGGGACCAGGGGACCACGCAGGTGCCAACACTGCCCAGATAGGAGAACACAAACCCCTGCTCAGTCAGCATCATCCTAGGAGTGGGGGACCATGCAGACGCCAACTCTGCTGAGCTGCAGCCTGGAACAGATAGGAGACACACCCATACACACCCATACACGCACTCTCACTCACACAGACAAACATGACCAGCGTCAGTGGACAGGAACAGGTAGGCCAGGAGAATAGGACATGTAAGCAGGATGCTAGTATCCATCGGCAGGAACCTGAGCTAGGATGAGCTCATTGGTCTAGCCTTACTCTCAGAAGAGACTGAGCCACTCCCTCAAGGCTGGTCAAATGATAAAGAGAATAAATGGGTTCTTAGCCTTGACTTAAAGACTTCGATAGAGTCTGCCTCTCTGATTGAGGCAGACAGACTGTTCCAGAGATAGGGAGCTTGGTAAGAAAAGGCTCTGTTACCTGCAGTTTTCTTTTTGACTGCTGGGATAGACAGGTAGCCAGCACCCTGTGATCTGAGGGCGCGTGGCGGTTTATATGGTTTGATCAGATCTGATAAGTGGGACGGTGCCATCCCATGTAATGATTTGTATGTAAGTAACCTTGAAGTCACACATGGCCTGAATTGGTAGCCAATGTAATGAGGACAGGATGGGCGTTATGTGGTCAACATTTGCTCTCCCATCCTTATTAATATATATAATATTTACGGCCACAGCAGTAAATGTATAATAATAATGTGCAGCCCAAGTAGACCAAACTGTGTGTGTGTGTTTTCCAGGTTTGGCGACTCGGTAAAGAAGAACTTGGTAATTGGCACGCTGGCTTGGCCGTCACCCTGGGTGATTGTGATTGGCTCTTTCTTCTCCTGCTGTGGGGCTGGGCTTCAGAGCCTCACTGGCGCCCCCCGGCTGCTGCAAGCCATCGCTCGCGACGGCATTGTCCCTTTCTTACAGGTCTGTGTGTGTGAGAGAGATCTAGGTTTTTTATACACTGTGGTTACCTTGTGTGTTTTCAGTCATCCTCAAAACAGAAAACTACGAAAAGTGGCTGGAGCGCTTTTAGAAAAGTTTCTCTCTCTCTCTCTCTCTGTTAGGTCTTTGGTCATGGAAAGGCTAACGGTGAGCCAACCTGGGCTCTGTTGCTGACAGCTGGGATCTGTGAGATTGGAATCCTCATTGCTTCGCTGGACGCTGTGGCGCCCATCCTCTCCATGTAAATGGTTTACTACTGTAGAAAATTTGGAAATCGACATCTTTGGTCTCAGTCCTTCCGATGCAGGCAGTGCCACATGGTGTGCTCAATTCAGCCAATAAAAAGTCAGCTAAAGCAAGATTCAGTGGGATTCTGTTACAGTTAAAGATGAGCATGGTTGGGACATTGCATTTATAGTAAAGTTTGATTGATTGCTCCCGTGTTGGGAAAGCATCCACCCGGTTGAAGTGTCCTTGAGCAAGGCATTGAGGCCTCACCACCTCCAGCGGTGCTGTTCTGTAGCTTACCCTGACCTCTGACCTCTTGGCGAGAGAAAAGAGTGTTGCAAATAAACATGGCAGTCCCTTTCTCCTCAAAATGACCTGAGTATTGATCATTCTCATCTGTGTGTGTGTGTGTGTGTGCGCGCGTGTGTGTGTGTTCAGGTTCTTCCTGATGTGCTATCTGTTTGTCAACCTGGCCTGTGCTGTTCAGACTTTGCTGCGAACCCCCAACTGGAGACCTCGCTTCAAGTTCTATCACTGGTAAGAGCAGCTGTATAGCGAGCTCCTATCGCGCTAATAAAATAAGATGTAAGGCTTTAACTTGGCACCCTATAGCACCCATAGTCTTAGCTTACATCAGCAGGGTATTGCACCTACTGATTCTTGCCTGTATCACGAGTAACTAGTGAGTAACTAGTGTGTGCGTGTGCCTTGCAGGACCCTGTCCTTCCTAGGGATGAGTCTGTGTCTCTCGCTCATGTTCATCTCTTCCTGGTACTACGCCCTGGTTGCCATGGTGATAGCAGGCTGTATCTACAAGTACATCGAGTACAGAGGGTGAGTACAGGCCCAAAGCGGTTGATTCGAACTCACACTCTGCCTCAAAAGACATCGGCATCGGCAAAAGACATCCTCTGCAAAAGACATCGGCATTCACACTCTGGGGAGACGCTGCCTTAAAGATTTTTTCTCATCACGTCTCAGCACGAACAATTTAGGTCAAATGCGGTGGAAAGACAGTCAAAGGTTTTCATGTCACCCCTTTCTCTGGTTGTTGTATGGACATATGCAGGCAGTTACAGCTGCTTTTACTGTATTTTTCCCTTTTACGTGGGAGGGTTTCAGAATTGCATGTAATATCATCCAAGACTGTCCTGACTCAGTCCTGACTCAGTCCTTATCCCATATGTGACCCAACACGGAAACACAGCCACATTGTGGCAGATAGTATTTTTCAGCTTTGTGTATACTGAATGTTTCAAACATTAGGACCACCTTTCTACTGTTCATGACTGTCAAGAGGACTAAAAACCCTCCTTAACGTCTCCTCACCTTCATCTCCACCTCTCCTTCTTGACCGAAGTTCATAGGTGAAATCAGTAAGGAAGCTTTCACCTGGATTCACCTGCTCAGCCTGTTGCATTCAAAGCTTTAAAATGGCATATCACCTAGTAGGGTTCAATCGATTATTTTGTTGAATTATCAATTATTGAATCAAATAAAAAAGTGCCATAGGTGCATGCATTTTTACCATGGGTGGGAATCAAACCCCTAACCTTGGCGCCTTGTGTTACCCGTTGAGTTACCGCACAGCCTAGTCACGCCGTCCAACTCTTGCAAGCCGTCTCGTGCTGCAAAAACAAACGAAAGCTGAGAAGATCAGCGATGTGTTGCATTTGCATTGTTTTCATTCTTTCTTGAGCTTAGAGAAACCCTGACATCAACACTTCGGCTCAGTGAGTCATTTTTGCATGTCATCTCCTCCCGGTCTGGTTTCAGGAAGGTCTAGTTTCATAGAGGGTTTTTCCTAACCTCATCCTGTCCACGTGTTAGATTTCACAAATACCTACCGTTCGCCATTTCAGTCAGTTCATTTCTCACCGTTAGCCATTGAAGGTGCAGCATGGCGACTTTGGGTTTGTTTTCAAAAGAAGTGGTTCAAGTAAAAATCCATCCCAAAAAACATTTAAAAAAAAACATCTGTTGGCGATGTACCTTGTATTTCTGGGTCCATTTTGTTGTTTGGTGGTGTATTTTTCATATTCCTAGGTGGCCACATTTCATTTATTTCCAGCACAGTTTAATAGCAGAGCATTTTTCAACAAAATTTCAATGGTAAATGTCGGGTTTTGTCAGTCCCGCCGAATCAACGAGCAACGGCTTCTTTCTCGACTCACCGTTTTGCACGTGAAAAACAGCTGAACACAAGTTCAGGCACATTTTCCGGGAGGCTGTTGAAAGTCATTCTTGGAAATGTAGGAAATTCAACCCAGATCTTCTGGTTGAATTCTTTTTAACCTCTAGACCACTCTGCCACGTGATATCTGTCTATCAGCGATAGATAACGTCTACCAATGAATTCTAGGATGTGCTATGAAAGAAAGTCAGTGTCAAAGTTTCTGCCGAGACCGTGGACGAGACTTGTCAGGTGGTGGAGAGAAAGTGGTTGCCAGCCGCTAGGAGAGGGTGAAAACATTTTAACGCTTGGCGTTTCCTTTGAACCTTTGGTCGCAGGGCGGAGAAAGCGTGGGGAGATGGGATCCGAGGTCTGTCTCTCAATGCAGCGCGCTACGCCCTCATACGCCTGGAGGAGGCGCCACCGCACACCAAGAACTGGAGGTGAGTGTGTGTGTGTCTGTGGGTGTGACGCTTTCACATGCCTTCCTGCAGCAATCCTGTGAGGATTCATGATGGTTCCACTATTTCATACTGTACGCACCTTAATATTTTTATATTTCTGTTATGTTTATAGATACACACGTAGCACATATTTCATATTTGGTAATCCAAGACTCTTAGTAACATTTGTAAGAGTCAACTAAACCCACACATGGTGATAATCCATACTCTTTCCCATACATCCCACCCATACAGCCTACATAAAGTATTGGAAGTGGCAGCTGCATATATTTATACAAGCCTGTACTTTTTTATATTCTATTTTATTGCTTTTATTGTTTTTTTATTGCTTATTTTATATTTATATATTTTTGTTGCTTCTTTGTTGTATTCTATTTTTTTTCCCTCTTTGTTGTATCCTATTACTTTTGCTGCTGCAACAACCCAGTTTCCCACAGGGATCAATAAAGCTTCATCTTATCATCATATCTTATTAATACACACTCAAGTTTCTAATATTACATTTCACTGTGCACGTGCGTATGGTTGATTGAATCAAGGGCAACCTGATGCAATAATTTTGATTATTGTCAGACCGCTAAAAAATTAAATAATTGGTAAAAGTGTACTCTTCTGTCTCTCTCTCTCTCTCTTCTCTCTCTCTCTGTCTCCTTCCTCTCCCCCACCCCACCCCTCAGACCTCAGCTGTTGGTGCTGTGTAAGCTGGACTCAGGCCTGGCAGTGAAACACCCTCGTCTCCTCTCCTTCACCACGCAGCTCAAAGCAGGGAAGGGACTGACCATCGTCTGCTCTGTCCTGGAGGGCACCTACATGACCAGGGGGAGTGACGCCAAGACTGGACAACAGGTTCATTCATTCATTCATTCTCTCTACCTGATGGGGTCATGGGGTGCTGGAGTCTATCTCAGCTCACAGTTCGGGTTCGATACACGATGCTAGGTTGACGGTCCGATATTATCACGATATTGTGAGCAAAATCTGAATGAAGATGACTGTGAATAAATAAATAAAATAAATGGATGGAAATGGATAAAAAAAATAAGAATTGAGGGAAAACAAACAACACTGGGTCAACACTGACTCAAACATGACATTTCACCATATACATTGTGATGTGTTGCACATGTGATGTGGCGCAGAGTGTTGCTAGTGTTTCTTGTAAGACAATACAATACTTGCAATACTTGCAGTCTTTGTCTTGTCAGTTGTCCTGTTGCCATTTTCTTCCTTAATTTGAAACCCAAAACGTGGCCACACTGCAGAGTTAAAACCTGACGGAGTGTCCTCAGTTTCAGGTTCAGTCCATCTTGTCTCCTACTGCGTCTACACCGGAACTATGATGACCCAAGCTAAAACTTAGCTTGGGTCATAACTAGAAAAGACCATTGTGAAGGTCGCCTATTGTAAGTGGCTCTGGACAAGAGCGTCTAAATGACTAAACTAAAGGAAGGAAGGAAGGAAGGAAGTTGGAGGGGGGGATAGGTGGATGTGTGAGTGTGGTGGTAAAAAGGAGAGGGAGAAAGAGAAGGACAAGTTGTACTGTCATGCTACCTTTGACTACTGTCATATATAGTATGACTGTACATTGTAGTAGCATAGTATGGTAGACTATGGCAATTAGGGCGCACGCACCTACAAAGGTCATTGTGGAGATGTTTAAGGTCACTGACTCCATATTACTATGATTGGAAACTGCCTAGTCATCACTCGTCATGCTCAGATGTGCTTGTGTGTGTGTGTGTGTGTGTGTGTGTGTGTGTGTGTGTGTGTTTATGGGTTTCTAAGTTTCCGCTGATTCGTCCCAGCAGGAAGCTGTTGACCTGAACAGGACATGCAGTGTATGACGTCATATTCTGTTTCAAGTGTTGTGATTTTTACACAGAGATGATTTAAACGCCTTTCACATCGGCCCTCATTTAACAAACGAGAGAAAGAATCTAATCTTAAAACGTGACTTGACTGAGGAACTATTTCATTGCCACGTTTTTAAATCTCGCCCCCTCCTCCTCCTCTTCCTCCTCCTCCTCCTCCAGAACTTAAAGGCAGCCATGTCTGCGGAGCGCACCAAGGGTTTCAGCCACGTGGTGGTGTCGTCCAACCTGCGGGATGGTTTCTCCCTGCTCATCCAGTCGGCAGGGCTGGGAGGAATGAAACACAATGCCGTCCTGATGGCCTGGCCGGCGGGTTGGAAACAAGCCCGGCACTCCTACACATGGAAGAACTTCATAGGTATACTGCACAGGAGTGTCTTGAATAAAGTGTGTGCTGCAACAAAATCTCCAAAAGACCCCAAAAGAAACATGTCCAGTGACCCTCTGTCTCTCTCTTTCTCTCTCCCTCCTTCCAGAGACGGTGAGAGAGACGACCTCGGCACACCAGGCCCTTCTGGTTGCTAAGAACATCGACCATTTCCCCAGCAACCAGGAGCGGCTGAAGGAGGGAACCATCGACGTGTGGTGGATCGTACACGATGGTGGACTGCTCATGCTGCTGCCATTCTTACTCAGGCAACATAAGGTGTGTGTGTGCGTGTGTGTGTGTGTGTCTGCGTGTGTTCACCTGTATTGTATGTGTTTCTCTCG
>OOFE01033763.1:2161-13781 GCA_900323365.1 Monocentris japonica | reverse complement strand
GCGAGAACGTGCAGCAGACATGGACTGTGCACACACCGCCACTTAGTGCCATAAAGCAATTTCACTTTGTGCCGCAAAGCAATCCAGCAGATTTCCTGCCAAATCCGACCCGGTGGCTCACAATGTAAAATGCAGCGTAGAGGCCAGTCTTGTCAGTGATGGTCTTGTTTGTTAACGGTAATTATAGTAATGTCTCAAAATGAATGATTTATTGATGTTAAAATGGTACATGTGGCACGTCTTAAAGGCTGAGTGATATTCTTGTGTGTGTCTGTCTTACAAAGGAAGATTGAGGAACTGTGGGCAACAGATACCGAGCTATGTGCCCTCCCATCTCATGCCACCAGCCGTTTCTGTTTCTCCCTCTTACCCCGCCTGCGTCTAGGTATGGCGGAAGTGTAAAATGCGCATCTTCACGGTGGCTCACATGGATGACAACTCCATCCAGATGAAGAAAGATCTCCAGATGTTCCTCTACCATCTACGCCTGGACGCCGAGGTGGAGGTGGTGGAGATGGTGAGACTCTCGGGATACTTTCATTCAACCATGCCATTAACGGGATCGCCTGGTCACTCACTGTAACTTGCTCTGGATGAGAACATCATCTACGGCAAATGACTAAACAAATGTCAAATCTTTTTATGTCTGTGTAAAAGCTACTCAAATTGCAAATGCTGTCCCTCCCTCTAGCATGAGAGTGATATCTCAGCCTTCACCTATGAGAAGACCCTGGTGATGGAACAGAGGTCTCAGATGCTCAAACAGATGCAGCTATCCCGCACTGAGAGGGAGAGAGAGGTACAGTAAAACACACACTAAAACAGCCTATACGGCACTGCAAGACATGAGGTAAAAAGCACAGTTGATGCTTTACTTGAATTGATGGTTATAATACATTTGAAGTCATCATACTCATCATATCCATCGTCAATTCTGATAATGTTTCTGAGATGAACGCAGCGATTATTGGAGCTCCTGAAACCTGATTGTCTGTTACAATATATGATGCACCAGTTATGGATATGATGTCCCCAGCTCTAACATTATGAAGTAAAACACACTATAACAAACTCTGCAGTACTGTAACACAAACAAACTATCCAAAACACTGTAAAACATGATGTAAGAAAAGCACACACTTCATGTATCAAGAGGTATAGCATTGAAAACTAACAACTTACACTGTCCCTGTTTGTGACATGGTCTGCGGCCTTCTCTTGGCCCATTTTGCTGTTGTTGACCTTTGAACTCTTCCCCTGACCTAATGCTTGCGTTACGATTGGACGACGGGCTCAGATTCAGAGCATCACGGACGAATCGCGTGGTTCCATTAAGAGGAAGAGGTCGTCGGTTATCGACATCCCTTCCCCCAACACCCTGCAGGTTCCCAGGATGAGCATACCACAGGATGAGGTAGCCATGGCAACCAATCACCCCGCAGTAGCCAACCATGATGCCATTGTTCCATCCATCTATTGCTCCATCCTTTCTCTGCATCATGGCCGATGGGCCGCTTCTGCCAACTGGACAGGTTTTGGACAGTGCTGTCATCAGAAGCTGGGCTAAGGGATAGAATAGAATAGAGTAGAATACGTTTTCAACCCAGCTGTTCAGGTTCTGATGATGGCACCATCCTCTTCTTGTTTATCTATTCAGCTCCAGTTTCTAGTTGAATTTCCCGCCGTCCCTCCATCTGCCCCTCTTTTAGAGGCTGACAAGGGGCCGAGCCACATCTACCCAAAGCTGCCACCAGAGGAAGACATTTACAAATTCCTCACCGAGTGCCTTTGAATGCCCACCAGCATGCCATTCAAGTACACTGTTTGTGATTTGGCGCTAGGACTTCACTCTTCCCCATCTCGATCTCTTGTCTCCCTCTCAACTGTGGCACCAAAGCTTTGACGGTAGCTGTTAGACTTGTAGATGCTTGAACCCTACGCTCAGACGTGAACTCTCACCACGCTTTGCATGTAAGAGTTTGATGGCTTGACTTAGAAAAACTAGCAGCAAAATTGGCAACTTGCTAGCAGGTTTGATTTTACTGCTTGACACGACAGAAAGCAGCCAGGGCGATAGTCCCAGACATTATGATTAGTGGTTTGGTTGACATCTTCCGAGGCTTGAGTTGTCAGACCATTTTCTTGCTCAAGTTGAAAATTTTCAACCAGAGTGAATGCCTCTTTGCCTTAATTTGCACTGTCTAGAGCAAAGTTGAGTCCATCTCCATCTCCATCTCGCTAGTACCACCTCGAAATGCCTTTTACGTTCTGTCTGAATGCAGTGTTAGAGTTGTAGGTCTTGTAGTAGTAGTAGTAGTAGTAGTAGTAGTAGTAGTGGTAGTAGTAGTAGTAGTAGTAGTTCTATTCACAAAGCTAGCATACTTGCGTGCTTTGTATTTAGCATGCTTCATTCAGCAAGAACTCAGTCATGATGTCATCAAAATCAGCTTGTTCTCATTTTTTCTCATGAAAATCAGTCAGCCAATCAATTCAGTTAACTTCAGAATGTAATCAACTGCTCAAACTGCAGTGACACATTTACTGAAAGTGGCTGTAACATAGCAAGATTACCCAGAGTAAACAACCATGGCTGGAAATCATGACAATCACAGAATGCTTCAGAATGAAAAATGCACAGAATAAAAAAGATAATTTTGAATTCTCAAATTTGTCTGGTACATTTTAAATGGCTTCTGTTGAATTTTTTGATGATGAGGTCATGAAAATAAGCACAAGCAGACCGGGAGAGCATGGCATCATTAGCTCAACGTACCAGTTTTAGTTGTCTTGGGATATTCCAACATTGCCACTCTCATGCACTTTCCATGTGTGAAATAATGTTCATTTCCATGACAAAGCTATTAAAATTCAATGGCGGACAATCAAAGTGACATTGCTACAACAGAGCAGAAAGTGTCCTCCCTGTCCTCCTTTCTCCCCATCCTCCATGTACGGCCATCTCCATACCACTGTCTTGCCTTGGACTGTGCTGAAAAACATCCACATGATTTCTCTTCATCTTCCATCATGACTATGAAGCACTGAAACATTTGACCCTAGTTCCTTTCAATGAGAGAAGTAACAAAAATCATAGTATGAGTCTTTTCCTATAGTAATAAATAACCATAGAGGGAAATAGTATGGTCTATTTGAGTCATGGGTATTATGTTGCTGCCCCTTCTCTAGAAGTTGGATTTGGTTGCAAATATGAGATGCCATGGGGAGATGCCCGACTGACACCTTCCTTTCCTGCCCTCCGTTAGGCCCAGTTGATCCACGACCGCAACACGGCGTCTCACTCGGCAATGAATGACAAGGACGCGGCCGCCACGCCGGATCGCGTTCACATGACCTGGACCAAAGACAAACTGGTCAACGAGAGGACCAAAAATAGGGAGGGCCACATGGGGGTTAAAGACATCTTCAATATGAAACCGTAAGTACAAGTACTCGTTAAGTCTAGCATTGAGTCTTAAAATCTTGTTTTCCTAAAAGCAAGTGGGAAAAAGAGGTGAGTTTCCAGTGCACGTTCACCTGTGACTTTCTTGAAACAGTATCTTGAAATAAGGCGGATTGCTCCAGTAGTATCAGGAAAATGTCACTTGATTGCAGAAAATGCTTGAGAATTGAGTTGCACCGGATACAAGGGAAATTATGTCACCCCATTGGCAGACTTCTTTCAAGAAAATGATTTTATGACTCAATATTAGACTAAAAAACTTGTAAAGATGGATTTTTTTGTACTTTTATTATGTTAGCGTCGTTTTCATTATATTTACCATTTGTTTTGACCTTTGCAACTTTTGGTAATGTTGGCAATCTAGGAGTTTCAGCCCATTCTCACAGCACACAAGGCAGTGTGGATAAAGGCATCACACTAATGCAAAACACATAGGCCTAAATAAGCTGATGCAGTAAATGCAACAGTAATTCCTGCAATTTTGAGGGTGCAGTTGAACTGATCTGTTTGCTACTATAGTAGTATGTATCTGAATGGGTTTTAGATGTGGTCCACTCTCTGTGCCCACTTACATCTCACATATCCCTTTTGTGTTTACTACTATGTTTGTCCTGGTTAAATGTAGTGCATGAAGATAGTTTCAAACTAGTAATTGCCAAAAAAAAAATCAACTCAGACCCTAAATCAATGAGTCATCTGATTTGCCGACTGATGGCAGCCGTTATTATTCCATTAATGTTGGATGTGTTGTTTTTTTTGTTCCCTCCTTCTAGAGAGTGGGAGAATCTGTAAGTCACATTTCCTTCCACCTTTGTTTGCATGTGCATGGACTCTGTGTGTGTGTATGTACTATGTGTGTGTGTGTGACGTCTTCGTCTCTCTCATTGCATGCGCGTGAACTTTGCTCGTCATTTCACTTTGCATGAGATCATCAGGGGTACTGAGGGCGCATGGCGGCCAACAAAAACCAGATTCCTTGCAGTGCTGCTTGCACATTCCTTCCAAACAGTGTTCTCCAATTTGATCATTTAACTACAAGATCATCAAATTCCCTAAAACCTTCCCGATTTCTCATACTGAACTCTTACCTCTGATATTAATAGAAGTAGCAGGATGTTGTTGTCTCTCATGGGCGCTCTTATTAATGTCTGTGCCTATTACATAGCAACCAGTCCAACGTGCGGAGGATGCACACGGCGGTGAAGCTAAATGAGGCAGTGGTCAACAAATCCCAGAATTCACAGCTGGTCTTGCTCAACATGCCGGGACCACCGAAGAACAAGGAAGGCGACGAGAACTGTATCCTTACTCAATCAATCAATCAATCAATCAGTCTGTCAGATGAATAAAAGTGTGTGTGTGTGTGTGTGTGTGTATTGGTCTGTACGCCCTTAACCAGAATGTGTCTCTCAGATATGGAGTTCCTGGAAGTTCTGATTGAAGGCCTAGACCGCGTCCTGTTGGTCCGTGGGGGAGGTCGGGAGGTCATCACCATCTACTCCTAACGCCCGAAGGCTCCTAATTGGCTGGGAGGGCTCCAGAAGGCAGATGATTGGACGGTGGGGTCCCGGGGGGAGGGGGAGCAGGAGGGTGGACAGAGCACAGCATGGCATGGAGGTGGGACACAGTATATCCACTTTCACAATGTCAGTGAGAGAGCGCCACCTTCTGTTTTGGAGGACCGTGGTGGTTGTGAAAGACAGAGGGGAGTGTCTGCCAGCTACACAGCCTGAACTCGGTGCACCGTCTGGGGCAGAGAGGACTCTCTTCAACCCACCCTCCTGGGATTACCACATCTGCTGCCCACCAGCTCCATACCTCCATAGCTGCCACATCTAAAGGTCTAACCTTCGTGGCTGCGGATGCTAACATTGATCGATGTGTTTTTATTCATTGCAGTGCCATTACAGAATTTTTTAAAGGTCCTAGTGATTGAGAATAATTGATGATGAGATCCTCGTTAAGGATCACGTGGAGATTCAAGTCAACACAGTAGGAAGTGCATTGTTGTAATCCCAAAAATGTTAGTTTAGACAGTTGCCACTGTGCTCTTCCAGCATCTACAATGTAAAGTGTATTACAGCGTTCGTCAGACAACATCTGAACTGACTTAGTAATCATGAGCCGGTTTGAACAGGTTTATAAGCCATCATGTTTTACCTGTTATGTACCTGCATCGCACCAATGCGACACCAGTTCAAGCTCGATCACCACCGATTACAACCAGGGCAGTTTCGGAGTAGGAGTGGCTTTATTGACTTCATTGGTTCGAGCAGTCTAGAGCCTAGAGCAGTGGCGGTCAACCCTTTTTAATGTCACAGAGCACATGTGCCAAGTATGAAAAAAAGATAGCAAAATATAACCAAGAGTGAATTGCACCGGGTCTGATTTCAACGGTGTTAGAGTAATATCTGATTGACTTTTATTTTTTTACATTTGTGCTAATTTTGATGTGAGCTCATGTCAAGAATGTTGAATGTGAATTTTGACCAACATGGAGGCTACATCATAATAGTATTAGTAACAGTAATAGTATTACCATTCTGAGTCCAGCACAGATGCAACTACCTACAGTGTGTCGTGACTTAGTTAAACAGAAAAAATATATAAATAAATAAATAAAAACATAGTACAGAGTCTGTAACTCCTTTAACTCTGCAAAATATTGTAATTGTATTCTGTTGGGCATCTGTCAATGGGGTTGGAAAACGTTGCACATGACAAAAGCATGTGCATCACTTTCCAAACAGTTTCCTGTTTCCTGATTTTTTTTAGAGAATTTCTTTTCAGCCCCATTGACTTGATAACAAATACTTCCTATATTGCAAAAACTTTCTTTACACCTATTTTGTACTGCGGCACACAACATAGTTATCCTTATTGCATAGCGGAGCATATCAACTTTTAATTCAAGTAACAAAAAAAAGTCGGATCATGTTTGCGCCTGCCAGTAGATGGATCACAGTGAGGTGCAGAAATGTATCCCAGCATTACTGTATGAACCTCCAAACCACAGGCCCAGGCTCTGTTTCCACAAGCTTAACAAAACAGAATCATCCAATTGATTCATTTCTGGATGTGTCCGTCCTCGTGTTGAGTTGAGATCTAATCAGGTTTTTTACGTGGAAATAATGATAGCTCCACCAGAAAATACCAAGGTTTTCAAGGTTCAAAACCACACTTTCTGTGCCTGCTGATTAATCTATCCTCCTGGAGTGGAGTTGGGGTAAAACAACTCTTTGTTAGACCATTTCCACAGAGTGGTTTGCTTTCCCTTGCACCATTTTGCATCCCGGGTTGAATTAAACAATTGCTTACCGGGAGGGACAGGAAATGGCTGCAGAAAGCACTGGACACCACTCCTGCCACATTTAACTTAACGGCTTTGTTCACAACTTCTTTCTTTCTTGATTTTCTACTAGAGAGCTTAACTGGGGAAAGGGAATGCTGTATTTTTGGAGCGTGCAACTAAGGAAAAGAAGTCTGGTGGAAAAATGCCTTATCCATCATTTTGTTTGATTATTTTATTAATTTAACCTTACATTGTAGGCAACAGAATAAGTTTCAATTCCAAGATCACCACCATTACAACCAGCCAGTATTAAGGAGTGCAAAGGTCATGACCATAGTGCCCCAATATTCCTGTGACCAGTCGATGTAAGAGAGAAGTCCTGGGAAAACAAATAACCTTTCACTTGGTGTCAGAAAAATAGGATGTTGAGATTCAATACTGAACTAAACGACTTACTTTTATTTTTTGCAGTGAATACATTCATTTTTACTGAAGCCTTGAGTGTTTCTGCGCACTATTCCACGCACAAGAGGCAGAGATCAGAGGGGATTTCACTCCATTTGTGTTTCTCAGTTATGACCCAGATAACGTTGGTGTTTATTCAAACTCGGGCAATGTGTAAATCGCCGATTCATCTTTTGTTTTTTAACACTATCAGAACAGCCGCCGCCCATGACGTGACACGAGGCACACACACACACACACACACACAGTACAGGAAATGTCAAAGTAGGAAGCCGGTATGACAGGAAATGAGGCCTAGTGATTGGTTGCTCAGACACAGAAAAGTAGATGATTTCTCTGCCAAGCTTCCTCTCATCACAACTCTAATTTCCCTTTCTGTTAGTTTGACCTGCTTTCAAACGCCCCCCCCCCCGACCTCAATGACAGTGCAACTGGGTTGTTGTTATGTCTTACATAACTGGCCCAGGCTCAGTTTCCAAAAAAACAATTTAGTGCATCTTTGTCTAACGGTGTACAAAAAGAACAAAGGCAATCTTCGAGCTAAGATGCTTTTCGGGAAACTTGGCCTCGGATAAATGGCTTCCTGTTTGTCTCACAGAGTGGTTAGCCGGGTCAGCACGCTCAGAACAACAAAGTTCTGGATCCGAATCGCCGATCGCTGTCTGCACTAAGCTATGCTGCCTGCGAGCCGTAAAATGTAAAACATTGAATGAACTACCTACCCCTTTCTTCCTCGGCTAGAAGAATAGACCGTCTTGTGCTACGATCCGGAACAGTTAACTCAATTTGACACTTTCTGCAGTGGGAATCTTGTTTTGCAGCCAGTGTCCACATAAAAAAAAAAGATGGGTTTACTTGGATATGTAAAAACATGTATAAATGTTGCTTTCTCATTGTAACATTTTAACCTTTGTGGAAAAAGACTAAGAATTAGGAAACGTTGCAGCAGAAGTAATCCGACATGAGCTATCGCCTCATTTTGGGTGAAGATGTTTGAGAAAGAGATGAAGGCATGAATGAACAATCAGAAACAAAAGAGCAAATGTGCAGTTTTGTTTGATGGCCTTATATGTATGTGGTGTGTGTGTGTGTGTGTGTGCTTTGCTGTGTGAGAGCATGGGTGTGTTTTCCTGTGAGAAGCTCAGTGAGTGGGAGAGCCAGACCTAACCAACTCAGACAACAAGGGTTGTATTTTTTTCAGACAGTGAAACCGAGAGAGACCGGTCATGATCTGTCTTCGGGGGCCTCTAGATATGACATCATCCACACGAGACGGGCCTCCTGACCGGCCTTGCACAGAGGCCTTTTGACTGGAGGACTACCAGTATCATGCAGCCATGCTACCATGTCTCTCTCTCTCTATTCAGGTTACACTCATTTGCTAAGATGTTACAGCTGCACACACACTACTTACCTACCAGGTTTGGTGGGTAGAACCTGCAGAAAAATATGCTGTCTTACATGTGAAGTCAAGGTTGATATTTCTGTTGAATGCTTGTTTGTTGTGTTTCAGTGAATAAACAGGGGACTCATAGTTTAAAGTAATAATCTGTGATTTTTCATATAACACAACAGTGATTCAACCTCCAGCCAGTTCATGAAACCTTCTCCATTTGCTGTTCTAAACATCCGGTGACAGGTAGGTCTTTCCTGGAAAAGATTCTGTGGTGCACAGGAAGTGATGCGTTTTATGTTTCTGGTTTGTTTGGAATAAACAGCAGAAGAGCTGGGTAGTTAGCATGAGCAGCGATAGCCACCGCGGCTGGACAGACAAAGAAAAGAGCGCCACCTACAGAAGCGCCAAACTCCATCAACAGAAAATCCAAGGAGAAAGACGTCACAGTGCTGGACATGCTGTTTGATTGACAGGCGATCTCTGGGAAGTGTAGTGAGAAACACCACAGTGATGAGCGCTGAGCACAAAAGATAGAGACTAAAACAAGAATCTCACGGATTACCACTTTTAAATGTCAGATCGCTGAGGATAAGATTGTTTCATCTGTGCCCCACCGAGATGGGAATCCAGCACACTAACTACAGGATCTTGATCAACTCTGAGAGCATCTCCTTCAGGTCAAAGGTTATCCAGCAGATATCTAACTGGATCCAGGAGAACTCTCATAGCCGCGGGTACTCTGTACTGTGTATACTGTACTGTACTCAGTACTCCATACTTCATTTAGTGCAAACTCAGTCAGGATATCCTCAGATACTGACAGTTCTGTGCTGATATATATAAAATCAGAATGAATATATAGCTGATCAAAAAGCTGATGTGATGATATAATAGCAAAAGACGAGGAGTAAAAGGGGAGGAGAGGAGAGGAGGGGGAGACAAAGGAGAGGGAGGATACTTTTCTTTCCCACCGAGCCATTATCATTCCAGCATCTGCTAATGGTGGGTTGTTAACATGACAACACGGCCAATTTCACTGAGACCCCGTCCAACCTTCTCCACCCCTGCAGCCTCCTCTCTGCTGGCCTGGGAGAGAAACCAGTCCAGCTCTGATTGGACCAGTACCTTCTGTGATCTTCCTCAAAATTTTTGAACCATCAAGGACTGCACTGTCGTAGGACAGGGGTTCTCAAGGTCCCCGAGAGGTCCTGGGACACCAGTTTGAGAACATGATGCCCATTCATTTCAACAATTTGGGGGAAAGTACTGCAGGGCAGCTTCTGCTTACATTAAACGATTGTGTAAAATGTGTAAAAGTGTCATTGGGTTTGAAATTGCCTGTCAATTTGCTTTATTTTTTTTTTGCTGGGTTATTCCTTTTCATTTACTCATTTCAGAGAATTCAAAAAATGTCACCTTAAAGTGCTGCTTGTGGTGAAAGAGAACAGCGATATTATTGCTGTGTGAACAAAAAAAGCAACAACTAACTAAGAGAATTATTTTCATACAGCCTGGGGCTATGATGACTTATCTGATGAGCCCTATAGCCGTCTGTACTCCTCAACAGCACCACACACAGGCCATAGTTGAATATAGAACTATATTCTACCAAACACTGGCAGTCAATTAATGTTTATTTTCTAGTTATTTAGTCTTGTATTGAGTCTGAAAAACTTAAAGAAGTGAAAAATCTGCTGATAGGTTCAAATGCAAACAACTTTTTTTCAAGAATGTTCTGGAATGAAGGGACATTTTCTTGATATTAGTAGAGTGATCTTCTATTTTTTTCCATTTGTTTCATTTGAAAATTCTCCAAACAGCTGAACTGCATCGGAAACAAGTGAAATTATCTCACCCCATTGGCAATTTTTTTTTACTCGTTTTAAGAACAACAAGCGCTTAAGACTCAATACCAGACCATATTTTTTGCAGTATGAGAAAGCAAATCCTCAACCTGATCACTGATGGTATTCACTGAGCGAGGGTTGGGGAGTAACAGATTACATGTGCTGTGAAACTAATCATCTGATTTCAAAAAAAAGGAAAAAAAAGAAAATGTAGTCTAACCTAGCTTTTGTAAATCTATTTCTGAAAAAGTAGGACATCGGTTTACGATGCCATCACTATTCACTATTCAAGCGGTGTGATTTGAAATGAAACTGTGTTTGATTGCATGTGTTATGGATTTTGGATATATATTCCAACAGAGGGTAATCAGATTACCTTAGTCTATTGAGTATGAGTATTACACTGCATTGCTTGGACTAATGACAATTTGAATCAGGTGATCTGTACCGGGTTACATTGTGTAAGTAAAGAAAAGCAAATTCATTCCTTTTTTATTATTGTTTGTTAATTCTTTTACTTTCAGTCTATCTATTCCTTCAACAGCCTAATGCTATATCACTATAAGGGAGGGATGTTAAAAATATTTCCTCTATTGCATCCAGAAGTATCATCTACATTGCGACTGACTGGACCAGCAGCTATGCACAGGTGAGTCCTGTATCCCTACGAGCAGCTGAGCAGCTTAGTACTGTATTTAAACGGGAGGGGGAATGCGGAGGAAAGGTTCAAATTCCCATCATTTGAAGACTCCCTGAAAAACAAATAAACAAATAAGTCAACAAATAAGTATAAAAAAAAAGAAAAAGTATATGCATGAATACCTAGATAAACAAACTAAGAAATATGAAAGTAAACCAAATGAATGAAATGATAGATAGATAGATAGATAGATAGATAGATAGATAGATAGATAGATAGAGATAGGATAGGCAGTCAAACAGACTGCCTGTAATTAAAGTTGAGTGCGGAAAATATTTCTTTTTGCAGAAGAGGAGATTAACTCAAGCAGTGAGGCTAAGAGAGAAGGCGTCGGTCCACTTAGTGAGGGGGGGTTTTATTTAAGGGAGTCAAATTTCCTCAGTCAGTCAACTAAGAACTGAGAGACTCTTTGTACTGGAGGGGGAGAGAGAGAGAGAGAGAGGAGTATTTGCATTTATCA
>OOFE01033758.1:2721-19811 GCA_900323365.1 Monocentris japonica | reverse complement strand
AGGGGGGGGCATGCAGGCGTAGGGCTGCTTCTCCATAGTAACAATGACAAAACAGGCCAGTTCCTCACCGGGCAGGCAAAGGGATGAGAGAGGCTGCTGAACAGAAGCGCACAAACTTCTGTCGTGAATCTGAAGAGGAGTTCATGTAGGGAAAGGTCGGCAAGGAAGAAGAAGACGCAAAGAGAGAAAGGATCAAGACAAGAGAAAAACAGAAGAAAGCAGAGGACATCCCAAAAGTTTGAAGAGAAAGTAGTTTATTCCACTCTGTCTCTACAAAAAGGAGGCAGGATTGAAGGACACACACACACACACCTGCTTGCACATTCACACCCTCTCACACACCCACAGCCTCACACACACTCTTCCCCCCCCCCTTTAGAAGGCAGCATGAACCGAGACAGTCACAGCGAGGATACTTTGTCAACCATGGTCCTGGAGAACATTAAGAACAAACTGATTCATGCCTTCAGGACAACGGGGGAATCTCGAGCGGATCCTCAAGACTCCAGCGTCCGTCCAGTCAGCATTGGCAGGAGTTACCAAGCCAATGAAGAGCTGCGGAGAGCAAAGATAGATGGAGCGATAACCTGGCTGAGGTCTGAACTGGTGAGTTCCCTGCTCTGAGAAATGTTTTAGTACATTTTACAGTCATTTTAGTACAGTCTTTGTGTGTTTAGCAATCCTGTGTAGTTTACAGCAGTTGATCAACTATTTGTATTAGTAACCCTGAAATATCTGTTGCTGATGATTACTGCATGACTGTGCTATGTATTGAAAATAAACATATTGAAAAGGACCATTCATCTGCTCAACTGCTACGTGTGGCCTTGTGTTTCTGTGACTGAGCATATACCATAGCATATACCAAGCATATCTGACACACTGATCTGATTCTTTCATCACTGCCATGCAGCTGGAGATGCGCTCACAGGACCGTCAGCTGGCTCAGACACTGCTGGGCCTCAACACAGAGATCCAAAGACTGAGGAGGGAGAGTTATGGAGGTCTGGAAGTGGAGGGGGACGATCACCGGTAACTGGCCTCAGCTGACGGTACCATTTCTGGGGAAGACTGTGGCTAGAGAGAGAGCAGTAGGAACCATGCTCTTATGCTGGAGCCCATGCAGGACTAGGCATTATGCTGGAGTAATGTGAAAACCTTGCCAGATGGGATAATTTCACTGTAAAGGTCACTGTGATTGCATGGTTGATGAATGCATGTTCCTGTTGGTAGTCTTTGACTCAATAATAGCTCACTGTAAAAAAAAAAAAAAAAAAAAAATACACACCAGTTGCATGTAAAATGACCTGGGTGGGGGAAAGAGCAGGACAAAATGGGCTTGGGGGTGTCTGATGTTGATATTTTCTGCATCCTTAGATATTCCCCAGTTGTGGCACTTTTTTACGTGTTTTGTTTCTTTACTGGGTAGAGAAATGTTACGCATGGAAAGAAGAAATGGGGAATTCAGTTAGCAGTCACTATTTTGTCACATTGATTCCATTTGATATTGAAATGTTTTGTGATTCAACAAAAATAAAACGTGCACCATTATAGTTTTCATATCTTTATTGCAGTGTGCTGTACAGTACCAAGGTCAGGGATGGTCAATAAATGCATCCTTCTGTCTCTCACACACACACACGAAAAAATTTCAAACAAGTCTAGCTTATTCAAGTCACAAATATGTTCCACTCATTAGTGATCGAACCATCGTTACCTTTTTTAAACATTTTACATAGTTTAAAGTTTACATAGTGCTTTACGTGCTAACCAGACATCAGCTCAGGTCTCCTACTGCTCAGCCAGACACTGAACAGAGATTTTCCCTGCCTAGAGAAATATTAAGGCTTAGCTCTCAGCCAGGACTGAGATCAAAAAAAAAAAAAAAAAAAGTGTAACCAGTAGTGGTGACCAGTCCACCAATATCACGGCATGTGCATTAATAAAGTTGTAGTGAATTTGAGGCTGTCCTGCTGCCGCATGGAATCCATTTCATGTAAACAGTTACAGTCGAAAAAAGGTCAGTGAGCTTTGTTCAGCTACACAGCTCTGAGAGGAACCCTGGCCGTAGCTGATAGGTTCACACATCTCACACGGTTGTTACACAAACACGGTAATTTAAAGAACTACAGCCCAAGAAAATCAGCTGATCGGTGATTTTTGGAATGGGAGTGATTTAAATGTATGTGCAGTGATGACGTTCACGTTTGAGTATCGCATTTGTCTGCACGGAGAAAAAACGTCTCTCTTTCTATCTTTGTTGCTGTCTCTCTCACACACACACATATGTAGACACACACTAAAAAAAATTGTAGTTTTCTAAGACAAAGGCAACAATGATTGCCTTTAGGTCGGTTCATAATATAGGACATATGCTATCCACTGTCACACAACTTACATGCTATTTATAGCAGCCAGTCTGAAATGGCCTCGTTTTAACTCATCATGCTGTGTCTTTGTAATGGAAATACATGTGATGACAGAACAATTGTATGGTAACAGCATTAAAGTGTTTTTTGTGTGAGGATGTAAACTGAAATACCTTTAACAATGCCTTTAACTGTAATATGCCCACTGAGTGTGCGCAATTGGTGTGAGTATAACCACCTAACTACTCAGTGTATTATTGATCGTAGCACATCACCACGGTAAGGCCATGATTGGTCTACATGACTCTCCTCAACTCCACCCTCCTCTCCTCTTCCTTCTCTTAGAGTTTATCTATCTTGGCCCTCTTTCAGTTCTCATTGTTTAGGATCACGGAGGATGCAAAAGTTGAGGAGAAACTTGCTAAGTTCAGTAAGTTTAATAGTTTTCAGGGCACAGAGCTCCTCCTGCTGTACGCCCTCTTGGCTAAAGCCCCCGAGGCGAGGGGCGGAGCCATCCTCAGGCAGGAAATGGAAAAGCCCGCCTCCCCTGAGCTAGAGTAGATACTGCCGCTTCCTCGCTCACTCTCAGAGTCCCAACAGCTGCCTTCCTCCTCATCTTCCTCTTCCTCCTCCTCCTCCTCCTCCTCCTCCTCCGACAACTCCTGCTTGAGCTCCTGGATGCCAGAGTGAAGCTCCATCAGCTGCCGGATCAGAGCCTGGTCCTGGGAACGCATCTCCATCTGCACACATAGGACACATGTCATAGTTCATAGTCAGTTATTCACTCATTCACATACATTATAGACAGACAGACAGACAGACAGATCAATTCCAAAAAGTCTCTTTGATTTAGCTGAGCAGGTTCATGTCCTCGGTATGAAACCACATGCACTGTTCCAGCCGTTTCATTTGAGCGCTGCCTTCTTTCAGATGCAAATGCCTTTTCTGCCATTCTCTTTCTTCCTTTTTTATGAGAGGCTGCCTAATTGCCTGCATTGTAAAAAAAATAAATAAAAGAATATCCAGAATCCCATCAACTTCTGAGTCCAAGTTTGTCCTAAGGAGTGAGGAATGTCCCAGACAAAAAAAAACCTCTTGGCCAATCTGCATTTCTTTTCTCTGTTCATTATAGCACCAGAATGGGCTCTGGCTGAAAGACGCTGGTTTTTACCGCCTTTGTCAACACACGGAGGAATGAGAGAAGAAACATGAACTTTCCTTTGAAGGAAGATGGAGATGTGGGCTTCCTGGGGGTCCACCTCCCCACCCCCAACCTCCACCCTTTCCACATAATGTGCCGGACAGTGTGTGAGTGTGTGTGTGTGTTTGTGCCTGTGCCCTTTACTTGGCTGATCCAGTGTGAACTACCCTGATCAAGGAGTCTGGATCATGGGGCTTTGTGTGGATCACACAACACACCAACCAACTTCTTGTTCCTTTAGAACGTCCTGTTTTCTTCCTCTATGGGAACCAACGAATTCAGGGCCTTGGGACTTGATTAGAGGTGATGGCTGCAATTGGTGGAGGTTACTTCTAATTGTGTTGGATTGCAGCCCCTGTGAACACTAGACACAGGGTCTATGCTGCTTTCCCTCAAGTAACACATCTCATCTCAAAAGGGCATTAATCATCGGTCAATGTGAAGTGGCGGTAGTTGGGTGTCTGAGTTATTGGGTGCATTTTGGGTCTGAAAAATAAAAGAGCTATAGCCAAATATAATGGTTTTAGTTTTAGTTTTTGATCAATATTTGTCTGTCTCTCTTACTAATGTGGAAATTACATTGTCATCTCTGTTCGTGGCTGACTAACACTAAGATGAGTAGAGATTAGCACGGTACAGTTTTTCACAGCTACTCCACAACCTTCTATGCCAGAGGGATGTTATTAAACCAGCCTCAAGGCCTCTCTCTTTACTTGGCCCACCTCCTATTTGTGCTCTGTGTGCTCAGGACACTCGGTTACCATGACGAGCTGTCTGGGTGAATGCTCTAAATGCCAAGTGATATATTAATCAGTGACAATAAGTCTCACACACACACACACACACGAAAACACAAGCACACGCACATACACATTCAGACACATACTCGCTCAGGCACACACATTCAGCCTCCATTAGTGGGGAGGATGGTTTAAAGAGGATGACATTATAACAACATGACCTACGCGCAGCTGAACGAAAGGGCAATAATTGGGTCCTCCCACACAATAGCATTCTGAATTACCTGGGAGGTCATTGTGTTGGGGTGACAAATGGCTTGACTTAAGGCCTAATGGCCAATAAAAATGCTCACTGGAATCCCACTGCGGTCAAGGGACCACACAGCTTGGTTATTTTAGCATTCTTTAGCTATGGAGCCATTTAAATGCACTTTGGCTGATAGATTTTACACCAACAACACCTTCTAAACACTTTCAACTTCCAGGTTTAATGTGCAGCACTGCAGGGCATCATGAGTTTACAACGAATCAGCCACAGTGAGAGGGAATTATTCTAAAATTTGAAAAGCAGAGAGTGGGATCGCAGCAGAGCTCCAGTCTTACCAGTTCCCTGCGCAGCCAGGCCAGTGCACTCTCGATGTCCAGTTTGTAGGGGCTGCCTCCCCCGGCTGCACAGCCTTCCAGAGGAGCTCTTTCCCTGAGGTGGCCGGCTCGGGTTTGAGGGTCCCTGCACGCACTCTGCCCCGCTTGCTTGCAGTTGTCAAAGGTGGTGGTCTTACAGGAGAAGTCTCGCAGTCTGGTGAGGACCACTTCCATCATGATAGGCTTGGTTTTCTTTACTAAATGGATCAGTGATGTCCTCAGATGTTTTCTCAAGAGTCCAACTGGGTTTTGTCAACACCTTCTGCTGTGTCCAGTGTTCGTTTCGGCTGCAGCACAGATACAGCGTTGTCTGGGGTCTGTTCTCTCTATCCTTCTCAGTTTACTACTCCTTTAGTTATGATTCCTCTGGCAGTTCTGCTGTAGGCTATAAGGACCTATGAAGAACTCTCTCTCTCTCTCTCTTTTCTCCTTGGCATAGTGGACTGGCGTCATTGGAGTGTGAGTGTGACGGAGCAGGTCTGACGTCAGGGCATTGTCCAGATGCCTGACCCAGAGTTGTTTACCACTTTTGGGGTCTTTTATCAGATACACACAAACACACACACACACACACACACACACACACACAGATGGGGAGGAGGGGAGAAGGAGGTAGGCAGTTGCCAGGGCTACCAAAGTTGTGTATCTTGAAAACACCAGGGCTCCCTATGCAATGGTCCTGGCTCATTGTCATGCCACAACTGTTAAAAAAGGACACAGGATAGAGTGTATGCATGCACGTGCACAAACACACACACATGCATGCACACACACAGCCCTGGGATAAGTGAAGCTCTCATGGATCTGGTGAGAGCCTTGTCCCAGGGTCAGGGTCTAAAGAACAGTGTGAACAGCCATGTGTAACTAACCCTTCTCGCGACCATTTTCCCCTTTCTCTCTCTGCAGCCCCTAGTAACCCACTGGGCCACCTATTCAGAAATGCAATGCCTTGGCAAACCAAACACCCAGATTCTAACGTCTACAGACAATAAGGACCAAAATAGCGTTGACACATTGGAAGCTATTTTTAGAGTCAAATTGACTCGCTTTTAGGCCACTTAAACAAGACAAGCGTCACTACACTTAAAAAAAAGGATGAAAGGCAGTGTTTGAGCCTCATTGTGTGACATGAATCCTGTGTTATAAGATAAAAAAAGACTCATCCTGTCTTCTTGTTACCGTGACAGAGGACCAATGATGGAAGTGACAGGTTCTATAATGACACATTGTTAGTGAGTTCTATGGTGAAAATTAGATAACTGACAACAATTATGTACATGCGAAACCCAATTTATGATCTCTAGTAATAGACAAGAAGTCAAGAAGTCAAGAAGTCAAGAACTTTATTTGTCACATACGCATACAGGATGTGCAGTGAAATGAAAAGTGGCAATGCTCACGGGATTGTGCAAAAAACAACAGCAGCAAAAACAATATTTACAGTAAAAAACGAAGCACACTATTTACAATAGGTATCCAATATAAAATATAAATTGAGCAAAATGTATCTAAAAATATGAAAATATATAAATATGTGTAGTTGTAAGTGTATGTCTATGTATGTGTGTGTGAGACCTTATTTTTAATGAAATGCCATGAACTCTGTGTGTGCTACACTGAATTAAGTACTTTTAAATGGTCCAGATGGGTAAATTCTCCCATATTTGATGAATCATCATTTTTCTGATGACCCCTGGGGTTAACTCAGGCCTAACAAAGTTAATTGTATTTTCTCCAGAAATTTGACGAAACGCACGAACTTGTAGATGATGGGTTATCGCCACCTTGTGGTACATTTCGTAATGACGTGTGACAGGAAATGAAACAATTGTTGCAGTAGGTTTTAGATAATATCCCATGGAACCATTTAGTCGTTCAACAGACTTCTCTTTAATTTTGACAGCAAAATGAATATTTTCCCTGCAGCCTGTAGATCTGGCTCATTCATGCATTTGATTTAGGCGTATTCTACCTCTGTTTGGGGTGAACTTGAAGTGCACAACGAACAATCGATACAATATTCCTACAAGGACTTGTAATGTACCTGTATACTCAATAGTGACTTTATAGGAACCGTACTTAATGGACTTTTTTTTTAATATATATATTCTATGGTATCACTATGGGATTATAAAATGTTCTTACAGGGACTTGTGGTTTTGCTGCGATATTTGTGTAGTATCGTTTTAAACTTTCTTATAGGATTATTATAGCTATTTTTCGTAAGGGTTAATATCTAAATTGTATTCCCAAACTCAGTTCAAAATAGTTCAAAATATCTGTCGCCTCGCAAACTCCACGGTCCACTATGAGCCCTGCGCCAAAAGAGTGTGGGGTAAATTCGGTTTAGTGATCAGAGCGGGACGCTTGTTTGACGTGAGCCAGTTTTTTAATCCAGTACGTAGTACGTAGTTCGCCAGGCTACACTTACTAGGTGTAGTCTTTGGTTGGTATGACAGCCTGCATACTATCGGCCCTCCATGGCACATGGTTTGACACCGCTGGCTTAGTATGTCTGTGTGTATTTAGGTCGGGAGCTCTGACATTTTCATGTAATTGAAAAATAATGACAGGTAAAGAGAGAGCAAGATCAAGGGATATTTTTATTATTTTGAAAAGAAGACGAATGGTAGGACATGCACTGTGTTTGGTTAAAGGAGTGGTTGATTGGTAGCGTCTAGCAGAGCACGATGTCTTTGCTAGAGTCAATGTAACTTGGAACAAAATGTAAACAAAATGTCTCGTCTTTAGTTTGCCAGCTAGTTAGTTAGTGAAGTTCATGCATGAAATGCATTACAAAAACCTATTTCCCTCCATATGAAACGTATATATTATTCAAAATTTGAGACAGTTTTCTTTAAATTTCAGAAAGTGTTTAAAACTGAGATTTTGAATTTGTTCTTCTATATATTTTGCTAATTTCTTTTTTTTATTTTTTTTTTTATTATTTTACATAGCTGGAAAGTTGAAAGCAATAATGCGTAGGTGAAACTCTGGCTGAATTTGATCATAGGCCAGGAAGGGGTACATGTTGCTCCAAAGATGGGGGTGTTAAGCACTACATTATCTCTGGACATGTGTCTGTGTTTGTTCACATTTATAATTACCCTTTGTACAACCAGGACTGAACGAGACAGACAAGAGTAGATAAGAGGAAAGGGCAATGAGGACAGGAGAAGAGAGACTGCAAAAGGAGAGGACAACAGACAGCCACAGCATGAGATAAGGAGGTGGGACAGAGCGATGAGGGGCGGAGATAAATAAGAGGAGGCAAGAGAAGAACGCACAAGGGGAGGTGAGAGAGACAGTAACAGATGAGTCAGACAGCACACTACAGTTTATCACTGACAGCCTGTACAGCCTGCTGTTTTACTATGCTGCTTCATTTAGACCTATGTATGTTCACCTGAAAGTGCACCAGATTGATCCCTTTTGCTGTTGAAATGTTAAAAATGTTCTCCCATGGGAGTGGGATGCCCCAGGACTCCCTACTATGGTTCCCTAAACTGAAATCCAAGCAACGCCCCTGCCGTGGTCCTCCAAGGTGCTGCAAGCGGCCACGCATTTGCACACGGTGCAAAACCGTAGTAGTCACAAGGCTTCATCAATTTTGGGCTGTTTGCACCCTTGGTTACTTTGTGAGGATGTTCAGACTGAGTGGTAATAGTACACTTTCTTAGGAGAGATAACTTGAAGAAAAAAACCCGAATTAAAACAAAAAGAACAAAAAGAAATTGGCTAAACATAGAGCTAGATGAGAAGTCTACCGTCCATTTATAAAAGAACATTCTCTAAATTACTTTTAAAGTTAGATTTTTTTTTCTTCTTTTGTTTTAGTCTCGGTCTATTTTTTTCATTCAGTCATGTTCAAAAAGAAGAACCCAGAAAGAGTTCACCTGGTGACCGACACAAGGAACATGTATACCATTATGGGAAGGTAAAGTAAAGTTTGACTTTTAATTCTCTACACAAAAGTTAAGTTGGCAGTAGTCGGACGTGTATTTTACATTGTTTGTGTTTACACTTTAACTAGGATAATATTCATTTTTTTATTTATAGATTTCAGTGGTTTCCGTATCAGACTGCAGGATAGTTAGTTGTATATTGTGGATAGAAATAAATGTTTTCAGTCATGGCGATCGTTTCGGTCGTGGGCAGTGTCTTTGCCCACGTTTCCTTGTTTGTTCACCACTGATTTTTCACACGAGTCACACACCAGGATCAGCAGTGCGCAAATGGAGTTTTCAGCTACACTACATTGACCGCTTCTCTGTATATAAAGCGGAGAGTTGCGGTGCTCTGTGCTGATTGGCTCAGTCGCGTTCGAAACCTTTGGAAAATACTAACAATAAATTGCGCACCTGTGACCGCATAACAGTCAATTGAAATATTAACGCGCTAACCGAAAATCACCACTCGTACTTATTTGTCACTTATCAACTACTTTATTTAGCAAACTTTACAATTCTAAAACGATATTGCTTAGCAGAACAACAAGACCTAATTATTATTGCGTGTATCTTATTGATTAAAAATAGTACATCTGTGATATTTTTCTTTTTGAAGCAATAAGGTGCAAATGGAGCAAAAGATAAATTGGGTGGTCCCATCTCTTGTATGTGACCTCACAGGTAAACCCCAAGGGTGTGATAAAGCGTTAGGTTATCAGTACAGTATCTCCCTAATGGAAAATCACCATCCTGTAGAGACTAGAGTGTCTGTCGTGCTCAATAGTGGGTTCATAGTGACCACTTTATAGTCATTTCTATCTCATAACATTACTGTAATATTCCTATAGGGACTTCTGAGATATTTATTTAGTATCCAAAAACATATTTGATTACTATAGTTCTTTTTTGTACACTCCTTGTTGTACATCTGTTGGAAATAGTTATGGCTTCTAGCCTGAGGAAAAATGTTGCTCTAACTCCTCTAACTACTGAGTGAGTGGTATTGCCCTTCAAAAAGGTGTTAAAGAATTAGTAGCAGAAAATGATCACAAAGAAATTGGTTGGGGTTAGGCTCTCCAAACTGTTGAAACATAGCAATAGGAACATGCTGTTGTGTGTCCATATCTTCTTAAATGCATTTATTCTGATTCTAATGGTTAACCAGCGTGCCCAACCAAGAGGCATTACAGAAAGATGGCACCGGTGGCATCAAGCATTGCCATGACAACAGCCATGCTCAGGAGGACCGCGAGCGAGAGAAGAAAGTTGCCAGGAAGAGGTTGTATGTGGTCTCTGTCGTCTGCTTGATTTTCATGGTCGGGGAGATCCTGGGTGAGCCATTCTCCCTTTTTTCTCACTTTCTTTCCTTCTTCCTCCCTTAACCCCCCCCTCTCTGCCTGACTTTTGTAACTCTCTATCTTCTTCTCTAGTGAAATACTTTAGGGAAGGCAAGTTCACTCTATCCAACATAACTCTGATGGCTCTTCAGTCTGTTATGTCTGAAGAATGGCTGTTAGGAAGTTGATTAGTTGCTCTTTTGATCAGATATTACAACGCTGTTTTCAGTCAGGCTCTCATTTGTCGTCTTTCCTCCCACTCCTGACCTTTGCCTTATTCTACTGCCCTCTGTTTCATCTTGTCTATCTTTTCTGGACATTTCTCTTCTCTCCCCTCCCTTTTCTATATCCCTCCATTCTCTCCTCTCCCCTGCTTCCCCCCTATTTTATCTGCCTTTTCTTTCTTCTTCATTCCTCTCCTCCTTCCCCTGCCTCTGCTCCACCACCCACTTTCTCTTGGCTCCTTCTTCTTTTCTCCCCCTCCCCCTTTGCCTCTTGTAGGTGGGTATTTTGCAGGCAGCCTGGCAGTGATGACGGACGCAGCCCACCTGCTGGTGGACTTCACCAGTTTCATCATCAGCCTGTGCTCCCTGTGGCTCTCCTCCAGACCTGCCACATACAAGCTGAGCTATGGCTGGCACCGTGCAGGTAAGGCCTCATTTGTATCAGGAGCTGCTCACATTGTTGTTGTTAGATTTCAAAGCTGCACTAGGCCTGATTTTTATGTAAAAATCCAGCCATCTTATCAGCCTACATCAGGAAGTGGGCTGCAACAGAGAAGAGCGTCCCATCCACCCCTAATTGACACCCTGTAGATTCGCCCTATTTGCCAAAATGAAATTCTGGTGTCAGGTATCGACACTGGTGGGAAATCTTCTCTGCAGGAAGTGATGAATCGAAGCTGAAGTGCGAAATACAAACTGTATCCTAAAAAGCGTCAAGAGAGCGCTCCGCCCAGAGAAAGCTGCACATAACGTTAAATCTTTTGCCTCTCTCATGGTTTCCTTTGGTATTAAGCAATCACAGACTGGCCGGGTTGGTAAACATGAGCTGCCTTGTGCAGTTTTCTGACATCACGTTCCATTATATCTGGGTATTGAAGTTCAAACGGTTTTCAAACAGTTACATCTTGCTGCCATTTGGAGCTGCCAACATGTGAAGGTGCCTAGTGCAGCTTTAAGCATTTAGCTGGTCAGGGCTAAGTGTCTTGCTCAAGGACACATTGACAAGACACATCTGCTGTTGCACAAATTTGAACCTTTTGATCTTGCGGTTATGGGACAGTCTCTTAAATTGTTGGGCCAGCTTTTGTGCTGTTGTTGTCATCTTCGTCATCACAGCATTCCATTTCTCGGAGGGCGTGATTTTAAAATTTTGTCTTGTTTCTCTTGCTTTCTCTGTCTCCATCTTCCCATCCCTGCAGAGATCCTTGGTGCGCTGCTGTCAGTATTCACCATCTGGTTGGTAACAGGTGTGCTGGTTTACCTGGCCATAGAGCGCCTCATCAACGATGACTACACCATTGAGGGCACTGTCATGCTCATTACCTCTGGTTGTGCTGTGTTGGCTAACATTATGTAAGTTAAAAAAACAGACTCACCTTTCATCCTATTTACAGTTTTAGACACAGGTCAGTACAGGGTTAGGGTTTGAATGATATTTATGACTTCAGTAAAGCCATTACAGAGAGGAGGGAAATGGTTAAATACAAAATTTCATGAACTCTGGAAGACAGTAAGTTGAGCAATGTGTGATAATACATTGCTATCTCAGAATTGGTTCATTTCATAATTTCCCTTTGTTGAGCAGCATGGCCCTGACCCTTCACCAGTCCGGCCATGGGCACAGCCATGGGGGGCTCAGTTCACATGGACATGGCCACAGTCACAACGACTATAAGGGATACTCCCAGATCCCGAGCCACACCCACTCCAATGATGACCAAGGGGATGTGGAGCAAAAAGGCGCAGACCATGGTATGGTGTCAGGAGGGTCAGATGATGGTGTTTTTACAGAGATGTTAGAACTTTCAGTTTTACTCCAAACTCCATTTATGGCGATGGACAAATAATCTTACCACTTAAAAACTAAAACCTCTTCATCTTAAAATTCTGGCCTTTTACAAGAAACCTAAAACAAAGTAAGACAAACCAACAGAAAGAGCAGATGAGAGGAAGCAGAAGGCAGAGTGATTTCAGCCGTCAATATTATGTCAGTAATATAATAATTGCTATCATCTCAAATATTATTAGTCTTTGTCTTGAATGTTGGAATAACTTTGTAAAGGTACAGAGCTCATTTGCTTCATACATAGTGAATGTTCACAAGGAAAGTCTCATGTATAGTCCTTTAGGCAGCAGGGTGGCGTAGGGTCCTTCAACCACAAGGCATGGGTTCAATCCCCACTGACAGCAAGCATCTGACCTGCTGATGTGTCGATCCCTACAAGCTCAAGGCATGTTCAATAGCATAGCTGACCCTGCACTCTGACGTCTTTGTGAAAGATGTGAAAAGATGAATTTTTCCTCCAGGGGCCAATAGAGAATTGCAAGAAAAAAGCGTTTAATACAATTTTTTTTTTACACACGTATAGTATAGTTAACTTTACAACATGCAGTCTCATTGAACCACTGTGTCCTGTTATTTTTTTATATCAGGAAGGAGGGCACAGCAGGCCAATGCCAGTGTGCGAGCAGCATTCGTCCACGTTGTGGGAGACCTTCTCCAGAGCCTCAGCGTGCTGGTCAGCGCTATCATCATCTTCTTCAAGGTTAGAAGTCATCATATGTGTGGGAACATGTTGAGAAGTCTGAAAATTAGAAAATATATTGTGCTTGGTTTTCAGGAATGGCATCCTTTAGAGAATGCATTACACAGTCACTCTCCCAATATCGAGACCAAAAACAAGCAAAATGATTTATTACATAATATTAGGATATTGACTGACAGTCATATGTCTCATCAACACTGGAATTGGACTTGGAGCCTCCTTCTGTTTATCTGTTTCTTCTAGCCAGAGTATAAAATGGCTGACCCCATCTGTACCTTCCTGTTCTCCATATTTGTCTTGGGCACTACCTTCACCATCATGAGGGATATCCTCATTGTCCTGATGGAAGGTAAGACAGGAATCCTCTCACAACGCTCTTAAAAACAATGGCAACCAATTTCTAGAATATTGTACGTCTTGTGATACTCAACATAACATATTTAGAGATCTATTAATATCTTGACACAACTTGTGTTGTTATGAGCGAAAGATGTGTGGGGAAAGTAACACAGGATGCATTGTCCCAAGCTATGCTCACAAATCAACATTTTTGTGTAGTTCGTCCTTCATGTCTTTCATCTTCATTTCTCCACCCTCCCCCCCATGCTCTTGCTCTCTGACTCTCGCTATCATTTTCACACACTCTCATGCTTACACTCTGTCTCTCTCTCTCTTTTACCTTCTGTTCCCCAGGTACTCCAGCAGGAGTGAAGTACAGTGAGGTGCGGGAGCGTCTGCTAGCGGTGAAGGGGGTGACAGCGGTGCACAACCTTCACATCTGGGCCCTCACCATGAACCAGGCTGTGCTGTCGGCACACGTAGCCATAGGTGAGAGGAAATTGACGCACAAAATTTGGGCTCTTTTGTCTTTGCTTGGGATGCTGAGTTTTGCCTCTTAAGTAACAGGACGTTTACATTTTGTCATGTCTATCTGACTTGTGCTTCTGTTCTGAGAAGCTTCATACATATCGGCCCTGGTCACAAATGAACAAACCAAACTAAATTCTAACCATTTTATTGGGTTTTATGTAACGAAACATGTAAACCTAGGTGAAACTATCCACAAAAACATGTGTATTATGGTTTACCACAAATCAAGAATGCTTTATGGCACTTGTAACCATGGATCATGGATGACTCAGTTGTCCCACATAGTCAATGGCCATATAAACTCTGGATATACAAAAAGATTCTTTGTGTAACATGAATTTGCAAGGGTTTTCTTCACATTCACCCCGGGCTGAAACAGTGGCCTCAAAGAGTCTTTTTGTCCAAATGATGTCACACAAAAACAGATAACAGCTCACTGTGACTCAAGCTAACATGATGAAACTATTTTGGGGATTTTTTTTTTTTTGTTTTTTAATGACTCAATCCTGTTTCAGTCAGACTCACTATCACTACCTGACTGCTTTTTCTCTTCTCATTCTTTTCTCCGGCATAAGCACTGAGTGCCGAAACGCTTCTTTAAGTTGCTTAGCCATGTAAACACAGAAGAGTGGGTGACTGTCATTGATTTGACTTGTCATTTCCTTTGCCTTCCTCTCTCCTCCACAGATGAGTCAGTGGATCCTCAGTTAGTCCTCAGGGAGATGACACAGGCCTGCTTCTCCTCCTACAACTTCCACTCCGTCACGATTCAGATGGAGAGGCAGGCTGACCTCAAGCCTGGATGTACCCTGTGCGAGGACCCCAAGATGTAGACTTCTGCCTGGGACATGTCTTTGATCTGAGCCCCTCCAAAGAGCGGCACACAGAATGAGGCTGTTTGACTTACAGTTTTAACATTCTTTGGCTGTTCTGCACTGGCCATTCAACGCTTAGGTGGTTTGTTTTTGTGTGTGACAGTCACTCCACGTTCAAATGACTCTGCCTCAGGGCCTCTGTGCTGGCATTCCCAAAGAAGTGATTATTGGAAATGAAATGCAAAAGCTCAAGATGGCAGTTTCCATTTAGTTGTTGGAAAGAGAGATTTGGAGAAAATAATTCATTGGAACTGGAGAAAATAATTCATTTACCTTGGAACTGATTTTTAGGGGAAATTTGTTTACCCTCTCCTCAACCCCCCTTCAGTTTAAAGTCTAAAACTGTATTGAGTTATCTTGCCTTCTTAAGTGTATTTATGTGGAACTCATTATTGGGCTGTATAAAGCAAACTTCATCTATTCTGAATCTGTACAAACTAGTTGATCAAATGCTCTAAATGATTGCTAATTTACAGTTCTATTCACTCTCTTAAAAACACAATTTAACCACTGTGCTTGTTTATTTGTAAAGCATTTAGACCGGCGCTAAAATACTGTCCAGACTTGTGAGCCTTATTCTACTGTATCAAACCTGTGACATAGGATACAGACATACCCAATTGCACAGTGTGGGACCTGCACTAATGAAACTTGCACATTTTAAGATTTCTATACATGGACTGCTAGAACAGCAAGGTGAGAAGCACTATGAGAATATCATCAATTTTATTTTAATGCATTATCAAATTGCCTTGCCTTCGCCTGTGTACAGTTGTAACATACAAGTTGAAATGACGATTATTCATTCAATAAATTATTCCTCCTTTTTCAAATTCTCTTTCTCTCTGTAATGATTTTTCATTCCAAATCTGATTTGCAGTATTATAGAAGCAGTTGTGATAAATTACTGTATCCACTTTAGCCCCTTACTGTCCACCTCAGCTCGTCTGAAGGGTAAGGGTTGCCAGGCAACAGCCGCACAGTGGCTCCATTGTCTTGAGGTGCACGTTGATCCCTGTTAATAGCAGTTTCCTTACCCGTTCCTTGACCTTGAGCTGGTCTGCTACATCTGTGGGATCTCAATCTAGCAGGTCAACCATTTTGGGGTACCAAGGGCCCCTACATGCCATTGACACTGCGATATTTACTACCCTGCTCTTTCCTGGAGAGCCATTTAGGTGTCTTGAGCTACAGCAAGGGCATCATCAGTAACAGACACTTGACATGTCTTGACAGTCTGCTGGTGTTTGTTGGAATGTGTTACAAGGATTTCTATAATTGTCACTAAATATTCCCCATGATTTGCTCTTCGTTATGTGTTATTCCAACATCATTAGTAATATTTTAATCCAGATATAGTTTTCTTAGATTATAGTTTCCATTTGATCCGTTTAAACATGATTGCATGGCTACTTGTGGAATGTATTAGTGTTAGCCTGCTGTATAGCAGCCTGGCAGCCTGCTCTTGTGACTCCTGACTCATCAGACTGGTGTTCAGCATCTCTGACTGACAGATCGGGTTTCTGTATTCAACCCACTCACTCGGGCGGACACACATATTTATGTGTGTGTGTGTGTGTTAGTGTGTCTTGCGCACAGCAGCCTCTTAGCACTCTCTTTGCACCCCACTCTAACCCTGCTCATGCCCCTCCCCTCCCACACACACACACACACACACACACACACACACCCTTTCAATCTTTGAAGTTAATGCAATTTGTAGTTTATTTCACGTTTAAATTTAAAGTCGCAGATGGAACTCTTCTTATTCTTCTTACTCTTCTTACTGAGCTATGAGGACATTTTATTGAACATAAACTTATATTTTGATACTCTTCTTTTTGATTGGTGTACCTCTTACATCCAGGCTCACATGCACACACATTCACACACACACACACACTGTATCTTTGCATTCTATACCTTCAACCTACCAGTCTCTTTCTTCGTCTCTTGTTTAATCCTAAAGGCATCAGTGATGTCCAGAGATTTCAGAGAGGTGAAAGCTGCCGTGTGCAGTTGAATGGACTTTGGATGCTGCCTTAAGAGCAGACCATTGTACTCCCCTCTCTCTCCGTCTGAACTAAGCCCAGGAGGAACCAGATCAGTGTGTATTTAATTAAAGCATGAGTAATGCGCTAGGTAGCTAGATAATCAGTTTTAGTCCTGACACCCCCTCAGCTAATGATTATTACACAGTTTGTGTTTCCTCACAGGGGTGTTTTGTCTGTCTCTTTTTTTTCTCTGCCTCTCCCTCTCAATCTCTTGCTTTCTCTGTTTCTGTCTCTTTGTCTTTCTCTCAATCTCTCTCTCCCTCTCTTTCTCTCTCCCTCTCT
>OOFE01033754.1:2617-22076 GCA_900323365.1 Monocentris japonica | reverse complement strand
CGGAACCATTTAACTAGACCAGGACCATTTAACCAGACTGTTACCATTTAACTAGACCAGGACCATTTAACTAGACCAGGACCATTTAACCAGACCGGAACCATTTAACCAGACCAGGACCATTTAACCAGACCAGAACCATTTAACCAGACCAGAACCATTTAACTAGACCAGGACCATTTAACCAGACCGGAACCATTTAACCAGACCAGGACCATTTAACTAGACCGTTACCATTTAACTAGACCAGGACCATTTAACCAGACCGGAACCATTTAACCAGACCAGGACCATTTAACCAGACCGGGACCATTTAACTAGACCGGGACCATTTAACCAGACCGGGACCATTTAACTAGACCAGGACCATTTAACCAGACCGGGACCATTTAACCAGACCAGGACCAGTCGAGTACACAGCCCATCTCCAACTGTAAGGATGCTTCTGGGTTCTCTTCCATAAGAAGTTCCTTCTCTCCGAGACAACAAGAAGTTTCTCCACAGGGACTCAACTCAGCATCAACTCCTTCCTGGTGTTGATTTTCAGCCTGTTTCTCCTTCAGCAGATGAATCAGAGCTTCAGCTTCATGGAGACGCTGCTCCTCAGTGTACTGTGGTTCCCATTGACTTGACTGGGAATGCCTGCTCTATGGGATCTCTGTCTATGTGATTCCACTGAAACACACAATAAACAGTCCAGACTGTTGCTAGGCAACCATCGCTGCTAACCAGAGCAGCTGCCATCATCATCAAGTCCCTTCAGGATGACTAAAGATAACCCAGCTAGCCACCCTCTCAGTGGAAGACAGACAGACAGGCAGGCAGACAGACAGACAGACAGACAGAAAGCCTAAGATCAACACACACACACTGGTGATAGTGACTACGTCCTCCTGGTCAGCGATGCTGCTGGTGACTGGTAACCTGCTGGTGAAGTGAGCCGACTGGTTTCCCAACACTGAGGGCCACCACATTACAGTCGCTATGTTATCCTTTTTGTGGTTAAGGTTACCCTGAAATCAAGTAATCAGATTACTTGTGTGGCGCTTTTGTGGCTCTTCATCAGTTCAGTCTGTCCTCTACCCACCGACAGACCAGGGCCTATATATAGAGGAGAGTCAGTCTCCTCTCTCCTCCCCCACCAACAGCACTGAGCTTCAGGAGTATCTGGACTGTGGATTTGGATGCTGATTGGTTTTTTGGGCTTCAAACTCGTTCATAATTATTTTGGAAGTGAAATGAGGTGAAGAATCAATGTTTCAATATATTTATGGGAAATGTGGAGAAACACTAGAAGTACCAAAACCACTGGTGAGATACCAGTCTCCATCATGGTCTCACTGGTTTACAGTAACTATACCAAGGTAGAACTAGTGATATGACTAGGATATATTGGTGGTTCAAAATGATACAGAGCACCTTTAAATTCAGTTCTAGTATTTGACGAGGATACTAGGTAGCTTAAGGTCTTGATGAAATGGTAACTCCTCTGCAGACTGGACCCTCTAGGTTTGAAAAGGTTTTGGAAATAAACTCTTCATATGTAGTTACATCAACGGCCTTAACGTCACCAGAATGTCAGTTTCTTTTCAGCCTTTTTGTATTTCATTGTGTTTCTATGAGGCTTCAGTCTGTCGGTGAATGGGAAGAAGTCAGCAGAGGTCTGAGGTATCGCATCACCATGAGGAAGCTTGGCTGGGAAGCACAGACGTCAACAACTGAAATGAAACGTATGAAGAGAGAGAGAAACAGAGAGAGAGAGAGAGATGATAGATGATAGATGGATAGATGGATAGACAGACAGACAGACAGACAGACAGACAGACAGACAGACAGACGGACGGACGGACGGACGGACGGACGGACAGACAGACAGACAGACAGACAGACAGACAGACAGACAGACAGACAGACAGACAGATAGATAGATAGATAGATAGATAGATAGATAGACAGACAGATAGATAGATAGATAGATAGATAGATAGATAGATAGATAGACAGACAGACAGACAGACAGACAGACAGACAGACAGATAGATAGATAGATAGATAGATAGATAGATAGACAGACAGACAGACAGACAGACAGACAGATAGATAGATAGACAGACAGACAGACAGACAGACAGACAGACAGACAGACAGATAGATAGATAGATAGACAGACAGATAGACAGACAGACAGACAGACAGATAGATAGATAGCAGGACCCCATTACACAGATACTAGACTACTAGGCCCCAGTGTGTGTGTGTGCATGTATCTGTGTCTATGCACACGTTTGTGTGTGTGTGTGTGTTGGTGGATCAGACTGGTTGGTAGCAGATTTGTGATCTAACTGTAAAGCCTCTCAGTTCAAAAACATCAGGACGACCATCTGATGTGTTGTCCAAGCTGTGAGCTGCAGATAGACGAGATCGACCGACCAGGACGTCCTGCAGCAGGTCACCTGACTGTCAGCAGACGCTGGCTGATGAGCCTGTCAGGTGTAAGCTTCAGCTGAGCAGACGTCATGCTGGCAGGCTGAAGGATCACTGAACTCTCATAGTCTCACAGGGCGCTGCGACTGATTTTTGGCGGTCAGAGGTGTTCGGTGTACCTGCAGCACAGCTGGAAACAGGGTGGGTAAGGGGAATACATCATCAGTGGGCGTGGTGAGCCGCCGACCAATCACAGCACCTCTTCTCCTTCCCTTTAAAAGCTGTGACAGTTTGAAGATGGAGATCGGTCCAAGGCCAACCTGGCGTCCTTGTATTTTCAGCCTGTCAACCAATCAGGAAGACTTTTATTATGAAAATACTTTAATGGAGAAATATGACAGTTCACACCACAGCCACATGTGTACAGTTAGAGTGATGATTGTTATTTTTCCTGCTTGAGGGATTAAAATAGCCTCAGACACGAACGTCCTCTGAAGGATGAAGATCATATACCAGCGTCTCCAGTGTCGTCCTGCTCCACCGCTCTGATATTTCAGAGTCAGTTACTAGTTTTATTTTGTTGAAAGGTCTGATGCTCCAGTTTGATATCAGATTTCCTGATGTAAAAAGACTCTGTGATTCTCTGTTTCTCAGCAGGGACGGCAGTGATAGAGGAAAGGATGCAATACAGAGAAAACAGACGAGACGTGACAACAGTAGAATAGAATAGAATAGAATAAGTAGAGTCTTCCTGTCTTTGTCACCTTATTTCTTCTCTCTAGGTAATGTAGATATCATGATAGCTTGTTGGCAGAGGAAAACGTAACAGGATATCAGTCCATATGTTCTGGTACCACACACACACACATACACAATGTGAGGGCTGTCTGGGTGTAACTGTCCCCAGGCTGGGACAACATTAGTTCAGCCTCAGCAGCGTTAAAGCAGCGTGGAAACCCGTTTGGATCCGGCTGCTGGTTCTGGTTCTGCTGGTTTCAGGGTCAGATCACATCTACAGTTCAGAGGTCAGAGCAAATGTGATCCCAGGCCCTGTAACTTCAGCTATGCAGGATGGGATTCATTTACGGGCGTTTCCGTGGTTTGAAGTAACGTGATTGGATCAATAACCCAGCTAACACAGTCATTCAATAATCAGACTAGTGATGCTGCATGTCATTGCTTTGAGTCTGCTGACCTTTGACCTGCAGTTTGAAAAAGCCAGCGTCTGTCTCCACACGTCTCATTGCAGAGCGATCATTGGGTTGATTCAGTTGGTATGATGGATAAAGAGTTCTTCCTCGATGTGTTTTCACAGGAAGGATGGAAAACTATTGTGAGTCGGTTGTGTTGTTGTGTTGTTAGTGTGGTGAGTCATACTGGTGCTGTACGCTGGTTTTGGGTACCGGCTGTACGAGCTGCAGTCAGAAGTCAAACTGAAGCTTCACCTCCTGGACCAGACTGAGCGGCTGGTTCAGGACTTCCTGTCACTACTAGCTGCTTCTGTTAATGCAGAGGAAGGAAACTAAAATATCACACACACAGCTCAGACCGATAGAGGCTTTTGAAGCTGCTGATAGCTGTAAATTCATTTCCTCTACCTGCCTATTATGTAGAGTCTCCAATCCAGTGGGAGGAACCCCAGGAGAACACAGGGAGAACATGCAGAGTCCACACAGAAAGAACTGGGAATCGAACCCACAACCTTCCGGCTGTGAGGCCACGGTGCTAAACACTGAGACACCGTGCTAACCTAAATCAGCGTTACCACGATTTGTTCACGGCACAAACATCCACACAGTGATTACCCCTGGTGTTCACGCAGAATCAGTTCAGGTCTCCTCATAGACAACCAGTCTATTGATCAATTCCACAATCAATATGTAATCAATAAAACTGCATCATATCCATCATATCAGAGGTGGATGACACTGACTGGACCAAACCTTTTAATAAAAGGACAATATCAGCAAACTCACATATTGGTCTAAACCTAATACACACACACACACACAAACACACACACACACACACACACACCTCAGCCCATGCATTATCATACACTCTGCTCTAATGTTTGACACTAACACAGCCCATGCGGGGGCATATACACTTACATTTTATTTCTAGAGACGTCTATCTACAGCATGCAGCAGACCCTGCGACACCTGATAGCACAGACTGAAGCTGGGCTTCAACCACAGGAGCTAACAGAGCAAACCAGAACCCACTACAGCACCATGCTTCCCTCCAGAGCCACATCTTCATGTACTTGATGTACTTTATCCCAAACAACGTCACATGAGGAGCAAAAAACTAAAAATGATCCTTGTGAGGAAACTGGCAGCAGCAAAGCTAAACAGTAACAGGACAGTGGGGGGGCATGACATCAGAAACTGGATAGTTATGAATTACATGTGCAGGTAATGTTACTGTAACATGGCTCATATTAATCCCTGACAGTATCTCAGTTAACATCCATCCAGCTACAGTATGACTGGCTTGAGTTAGCTTGGTTGAACGTCATCACACCCAACACGAAACTCATGGACTCACTTCTCCACTAGTCTGCCTTTACAGCCTCTAGTTGTGTTAATACGCTGAGAGGAAAGGCAAAATCAAATTCCAAGTTGGAAGCTTGGTGGTGGTGACGTTGAAGTCATGCCACCGTGGTGTAGTTCGTTTGTAGCCTAACGTTAGCTTTTACGTGCATTTATGCTTCAAAAATCATAAAAGTGGTGTCCATTTCTGAAGATTATCTTGCTGAACAAAACGTGTAAGAATCATAAACTTTTGTTTGCCATAGAGCTTATTTTCTGCAATAATCCAAAATCCAATGGAAAAATCCCATTGGCTTTTTGTCGAGGGAACCAGGGCGATGCTAACTTCTGGGTTGGCCTCTATAGTCTCTATAGTCTGCCTGAACAAGGTCTTCTGTACAGTGGTTGCGCGCAAACAGACAGGAAGTGGCTATACAACAGTTACTCAGCTTGTCTACCTCAAGGTTAGAGCAGCAGGCTTGGGTCTAGCAGGTTGCACGTTCGACTCTTCCCTCCCTCAGCAGCTACTACAGCTACTACTGAGGAGCCCTTGAGCAAGGCACTTTGCCCCCAGTTTCTCTGTAGCCAGCGCTAGAAGACTGTGGCTGTACTGGGCCATGGTGGACAGAATCGGCTATAATAAGAAATAATCAAAGAATCTATAATAAATAAATGGGTAAAACATTAACAGTCTTTTATTTCCCCATTTATTGATTCATGCATTCTCCTTACTATGATGATGAGGCTGTGTCAATCAAATGACATGTGTGATGTCACAATACACTGTGTCAGTACTCTATTCCTTGGTCATTGCTCCATTGGACTTGCTTTACTTGGATGACAGCAAAACAAGTTTGTCTGCATCAGGTCCTGCCACACCGTCAACATAACTTCACTATCAGGCCACTGCCAGGAACACTGGCCAGGCCAGTTGCTGATGATTAACACTGTGATATCCAGAGAACTAAGAGACGTGGCCACTGCAGAGGACAACGATACTTCCCCTGATTACCTGCTTTTCCCTTTTGAGACAATAATCAATAACAGTCTGCTGTTATGGACAGAGGTCGACCCACTTAGATCTCAGGAATATATTTCTACACAACTGCTCGTCATCTCATACAAAGAGGGTCACAACTGAACTTTACTTATCAGTCAGCTAGTTTGAGTGCTACTCCTGTGTCAGACGCCACGCCCACTGAAGCATTTAGCACATTATGGGGCAGAAAATACATAAATAAATACTAAAACACGAGTAGGGAATGTACATTCATCAGGAAATGTACTATTTCTTTTTCTTGATCAACATTACACAGTTGGCTTATGCCATATCTATCAGACAGGTCCTCTGTTGCCTTGGGTAGTTTTAGTTGTGGAGTACCTCAAGGTTCCACCTGGAGTCCTAGCATTTCTTTTCATTGCTATGCAGACGATAGACAACTGTACTTGCCAGTAAAACCTAATAATACCACTAGTCTTGATAACCTTTTAAATGTTGGATGTCTCAAAACTTTCTCCAACTTAACAATGACAGATCTGAAGTTGTTATTCCAAATGCATCTTTTCAAATTCAAGAAAATTTTGGCAGCCTGGCAACTAATATTAAGCCAGCTGCCAGAAACCTGGGAGTCATCTTTGACTCCAAGTCCAAACAGGTGTTCTGTCTTGTTTCTGTCAGCTAAGAAGCATCAGCTAGATCTTTTCTTTTCTTGTCTGACTTGTAGAAGGTTATCTGTGTCTGTATCTCACATTGGCCTCAAAGCTCTAGCTTGTTTGCTGCAGCCCAGCTCTTAACTAGAACTAAAAGAAGATATCATATCATTCCCATTTTAGCCACCTTGCACTGGCTTCCAGTTCGTTTCAGAATTGATTTTATTGATTACTTTTAAAGCATTAAATGGCCTGGCTCCAGCATATATTTCTTCTATCTCCATATGAACCAAAGCAAGATGGTTTGACTGTTCCAAAATCTAGATTTGTGACAAGAGGTGATTATGCCTTTGCTATCAAAGCACCTAAACTTTGGCACTGAGAAAAAACGCTTGAGAAGTTCTGTCTCCTCTTTTAAGAACAAAATAAAAACTCACTTTTTCAGTCTAGCCTTTAACTAGTTTCTTGTTTTACGCTCTTTGTTTGTTTGTTTGTTTTCTTGAATTGACATATGTACTTAGTTATTGTTTGTATGTATTTATTCATTTAAACTTGTGAAGCACTTGTGTATTAAAGGTGCTATATATATATAAAGAAAATATATTATTGCTACTAATGTATTGATTGAATTATGTTCATAGTGTGTATGTATTTATAAGTATGGCCGTTTCTGTCCTGCAGCTCCAAGGTGTCAGGATCTCTGGCTCAATAAAGGTTACAAACTGCCTCTGTACTCTCACATCTTCTTTAGTTTAACAAGCCTATGACTCCATGAAGCTCCACTTTGTACCCCCAAGTTAGAGGACAGGCTTTACCGGAGTTGTAAGACAATACAAAGAGTAGGTTAAAGTTATGTAATGCAGCTCCGCGTGGCGAACCGCCCTGCTGGTGCTGAAGTCATGTCACAGCAGTACCGCCACACTACTTCTAAATTTTGAACAACTCTGCAGTGGTGGAAGGTTTGAGAAAAGGGGTGTAAACTTATTCAGACTTGCCCCCTTTTAAGTGGGCGGGATCGATTGACTTTGACGCGCACTGGTTGGTCACAGGTGGCATCACTCGAGGGTTACTCAGCAGGTGATTCGCCAGTAGAGTTCCCCTTCTCCTTTCAACATTGTGGTGGTTCTCTGGGGCTCGGGTACGATCTGAGGCTGCGGTGGTGTGGCGCACTTCTACAACTTTGTCCGGTATTAAAAGTAGACTTACCGGGGAGTTACCGGTGCGTTTGTCGGTGGAGTTTTGTACCAGGAGCTAATTTAGCGGAAAAAATAATCGTACGTGAAACTTTTCACCCTCGGGAGACAGTTTGAAAAAAAGATGGCAGACCGTGAGGAGCAGCTCGTCTCTTCCACAACCCCTCAGTTCGGCGCGGAGCTGATCCAGCAAGTCGACCCTGATCCCGGGCTGGCGGAGGTGAACCAGCCGAAACAAGACCTTTTCAACGTGGATGAAATTGTAGACTTGGTCGGCGGGGCACATGACGCTATCGAGAGGCACATAGCTGAAGGTAGTGCGCCAAGTGAGTTCACAGAAACTTCCTTCACTCCTCCAGAACAATCAGTACCTGTCCACGTCACGGAGCCCGAACCGGTGTCTATGCCGATAGTAACGGAGCCTGATCCGGAACTTGTGCCAGTTCTCCAGGAGCCCGTGTCAGCGCCATCGACCCTAGCGGTGGAGGCGGAGATCCCAGACTCCACCACTTTTGTAGCTCCAGAGACCCTCCAACACACAGAAGAGCCTGTTGTTATCGCCCCCAAAGCCGAACCAGAGAGTGCAAAGATTGTACCGGAGCCCGTTACCCTCCCACCGGCTGAACCCCAGAAAGCAGCGCCAGCCCCCGCAGAGGCAGCAGAGGAATCTGCGGTTACGGAAGAACTACCAGCTCCAGCATCTTGTGAGTGTCCAGACAGGAACATGATGATAAATAACTGGGGAAAATGTGATTTTGATGATTTAAGTTGACTCTAATTCAACTCGATATGAATGAAATCGTGTTGAATTGAGGATTATCTTTGTCCAGCTTAACGCGAGTGAACGTTTCTTTTACGTCTGGGCTTGGTTAGCATCCTGTGCGTGTCTAGACAGGGAGTTGGTCATCAACAACTGAGGGAAAATGTGTTCATTTAACTCAATTTCCCCACTTTATAAGTGAAATAATGTTTAATTGGGGTAATTTTGTCTTTCTTACATTTCTTCAGTTACCATCATGGCTAGGTTAGCCGGCTAGCTTGGGGATGCTAGCCTGGGGCGAGTGAATGGGCTTTCATCACTATGCTGACTAGTTATTTGACATTTGAACGCGCTGTGAATGGAAAAATATACACCTTTTGACCAAACAAGCATATTTACCTAAAAGGACACCATGTGTATTCTCTTTGAAGAGATTGTGGCCAAATAAGCTAGCAAGTTAGCTTGCCTTTTGCTGTATAGATGATGCGGCCCACCTGTCTTAACGTTCTGCTTCCCGTCGTTTATTCGTTAACTGTTGGCTAGATGAGCCGGAAAATTGCAGCATTTACACTTTGTCAGCGATATATCAACAGATGGGGGTCAAATAATATCGCAGCCATATGTTTTTAACTTTTTTATTTGAAGATATGATTCGTAGCGTATGGGTGGCATTATTGTCAGGCTGAGCAGCGCCCATCTGCTCTTCCTCTCCCCGCTGCGTGGCCGCTGATGCTAACGGCAGTTGCTACCACGAGATCCATTATCGGACACGCACAATTTACTCGTGTTTTGACAGTATAACCGCAAACAACAAACAGAGTACCGATGGAAGCATACAGGGGATCTGGGCTAGCGCATTAACTCACTAATACCAGGCTCAGCAGCCGGGAAATCACAAGGAACCGCAGCGCTAGGCGGTTGCGTCTGTTCATCCTCGGTAAGCAGCTATCAGATTGAGTTTGTACTCTGACGCAGGTAACGTTAACGTTATGCATCATTACAAAATTGGTATATCCATTGGTAGATCTGTTTTTAACCACTGTAGAGGGACTGTCATGGGTGGAGTGTCGTCATCCAAATGTTGCGGATAGAAAGGGGCCGAAAACGTCACACAAGGACCTGTCCGATAATAGAAGCTGGGGTGTTAGCACAGTAACGTGCACCAGAGATTAGTCACAACAAAGGAATCTGCTGTGCGTCCACTCCCGGTCCGCTTCCCGTTTCCCACATTGTAATACAGTCACTTTAAGACATGAAACCAACGTTTTTTATTCTGTTACCGGTCTGGCTTTAGCTTTTAACCCGCCACACCCCCCACACCCCTCCGCAGATTATTTAGGAAGAGGCCTGTGATCTTATTTCTGCCCATGGCGTTGGTCTTTTGTAATATGGCGTTTGGTTAGGCTAGTTTTAGGAAGTGCACATTCTGACCTGTAGTGTTGTTTGTGTCAGGTAGCTGGTAAACAGGCCTGTAATGGCTTCCCCAGATATGAGGTAGCTGGGATGAGAGGCAGGGCGGGGTTGGGTTCATGTAGTGGGAAATGAAAAGGTGGATAAACCACAACCTCCAGCTGGTGGTCACCATTAGGCATCACAACCACCAACAGAAACAAAAATCGATGATATTTTCAGAAAATAATTGATGGTTACCCCCCTTTAAAGACCTCATATTCACATGACTTGCATCAGCTTGATGCTACTCACTATGGATTTACCCCATACAGATTTATGGCTGCCAATAAAGGTGTGTCAACTCTATTTATCAGATTTGAAGGAGAGTTTCTGTGGGTTTACCCTCCACCACATCCCTGCCGCCAGGGCTCCCGGCCCGGTCACAAACACCTTGTGATTGGCAGGCTGTTTAATCGTCCAGGGCTTGACGATTACTACTGGCCTACATCTTATTTTTGTGTCGCCTACATCCGTCACTCTGTGAAGTGCTGGTAACTTGGTCAGGTGGATTAGATGTCAGACACTCTGGCATAAGGGCTTAAGCTGTGTGTGTGTGTGTGTGTGTGTGTGTTTGTTTCCCGTGTTGTTGTTTTCTCGGTATCCTAGTGAAGGCCACAGATGAGTATGGTTAAGTGCATCAGAGTCGGTTGCCCTCCCCCAAAGCAAGAACAACAGGCCTCTTTTTTTCTTTTTTCCGCCACGCTGCCAACACAGCAGCTGGCTTTTCAATCCAGAAGCGAGCTCTACACAGCGCTAAGTCAGACTCCTAGATATGATGAGGACCACGTGGTAATCTGGTTTAAATCTCAGCGCTTATCGCTGTGATGTTCTGGGTAGATGTTACCTAGTGGTCCTGAGCTGATGTGTCGTCAACTTTAAGGCCTTAAAGCTGCACGGGGCAAGGTTGTAATGTAGAAATTCAACCGTCTTGTCATGAACGAATCAGGAAGTGGGTTTGCAACAGAGAAGAGCATCCTGTCTCCACTAACTGAGTTGCGAGTTGCCCACTCGCCTTTAAAAAGGACACACGTATGTGTTAGTATGTGTTGTGAGACTACAACAAACGTTTCAGCATTCAGTGTTTCACACTCATAATGGCTTGAAAGCTGAGATGTTCGCCGTCCTCGTCCATAATCCATAAAAAACTGGGCATGGGTTCCTGTATTCCCATGCTGAAACCTGACTTGAATTATGTGACTGAGGCAACGTGTACGAGTTTGAACCCCAAGGCACAGCAGCTGTCGAAACCATGGTTTTTACAGACATCACTGAATGAAGGAATAGAAACTGAGCAAATCAAAGCTCTTTGGGTTTGTGCTCTTGTTCAGCATTCCCCAACAGTTTAATGTCAAGGAACCTTAACCTCTCAAACCCCCAGTAGATCAGCTTTGAGTCCCACAGACTCCACATCTTGGATGATTTTTTGTTAAATATGATTTATTGCAAAGTTACAGTGGGAAGACCTTCTCATACTGTCATGTTACCAACCAGCAGGAGTGGAAAGTACATAGTTAAGTAAAAGTAAAATTACCGACTTACAAAGTTACAAGTACACAAAACAGTAATAACAGTAAATGTAATTCCTTACTTCCACCCTTGCTAACCAGTTTCTTATGTGGCCCCGTTGCTCTTCCTGCCCCGCCTAAAATATCACGGCCACAATTGCAATTAATAATTCTGAAGTGCAGCACCGACTGGAATGACCAGCGCCCTCCTGATCTGCAGGAAACACTTTGGTACAGTACAAAAGAGCCCTGGGACCTTCTCAAGGAGCCTTCAGGGCCACCGTACTTTGTCACAGGAGTGTAGAGGGCTTTGACAGCAATTATAGTTCTTCCTTTAACGAGAGAGCAGCCGGTGAAACATTAGCTTGAAGTCGTATATGGGTGTCAGGCCTCGTAGCGTCCCTCGAACCACTTATAGCCCAAGGAGGAGACGAATCACTGGGGTGGAAATCACCAGCTTGTGGAGCTCAATGGGTAGAGCAAGGCACCAACACTGTCAGGGTTGGGGGTTCGATTCCCTGTGGAGCTCAATGGGTAGAGCAAGGCACCAACACTGTCAGGGTTGGGGGTTCGATTCCCTGTGGAGCTCAATGGGTAGAACAAGGCACCAACACTGTCAGGGTTGGGGGTTCGATTCCCTGTGGAGCTCAATGGGTAGAGCAAGGCACCAACACTGTCAGGGTTGGGGGTTCGATTCCCTGTGGAGCTCAATGGGTAGAGCAAGGCACCAACACTGTCAGGGTTGGGGGTTCGATTCCCTGTGGAGCTCAATGGGTAGAGCAAGGCACCAACACTGTCAGGGTTGGGGGTTCGATTCCCTGTGGAGCTCAATGGGTAGAACAAGGCACCAACACTGTCAGGGTTGGGGGTTTGATTCCCTGTGGAGCTCAATGGGTAGAGCAAGGCACCAACACTGTCTTTTGGATGAAGTGGGAAACATTCAGTAGTAGAAAGTGACGCCACTAAAAAGAAATGAAGACTACGACCAAAAACCCCCATTGATGAGAGAGCAGGTTTTAGATTCACCCGGACCAGATTCTGGACACAAAATGGTGTTGAACATTGGTTGGGTGACACCTTTTATATGACAAAATGTATATTTGTTAATTTGGTCGGAAACGGTTGTTCTTGGTAGGTAATGTGTTTTTTAGTTTACCGTGCCGTGAGCTGAAAAGTGAATTTCAGACTCTGAATGACTCTGAGACATTCCTGGTAATAAAAGCCAGTCTGCAGTCGTAGAGCGTACGCCTCCTTCATTCACTTAACAACCATCCCCTCAACGTTTCAGCAAGTCCAACAAAAATCTCACACAGATCCATTCACGTTTGACCCTTGACCTCCTTGCTTTTGGTTGCTTCTTATGAGTCAGTCTAGAGAAGAGCCTCGACTTACACGCCTGAACTGTAAATGTCGTTTTCTTGCTACTTTGAAGGTTTTCGGTGTATTCTAAGTATCATTTCCAAAGGCTGTTTTGTTGTTTAACAGCTGGAGAAACCAAGATTTTGAAGCAGTGCGGCAGCGGCATGCATGATTAGACTGAAAGCAAAGCGTGTTGATTTCCTCCTGTGTCATGGCGGTAACCCGACTAGGGCCAGTCGAACCGAGCCTCAGGTTACACAGGTCAGCCACCCAGTCATGGACCTGGTTGGGTGTAAACTGTAACGTAGGTAGCTCTGGGCAGGTGAGGTTGATATGGGTTTGTTACTATTGTCGCTATTTTTTTGTCTGCTGAAGACATTTTTCAACTGCGTTGAAGTCGTCCATGTTTTGGGAATTCTCTAGAATGTTAACCTTAACAGACGAGACTGAAGGAATGGTTTAGTCAAGTGGAATTCTAGAAGAAAGTTGGACATTGGTGTGTGTGTGAGAGACACTGTAGGCCACATAGTGTGTGTTTGACTTAACACCAGCCAGTGCTAGCTGTAGCTGGTAAGGTGGTCGGTACCGGCCACCATTTGGACATCCTGTTCAATCCTAAATATCTAGTTGGCTGGTAAAATAGTGAAAATGGCTTGTGAATCTTGAAATTTACCAGGCAATCTGGCCAAAGGACAAAAACGTTAGCTTCCTGCTCTGATCTTAAGTGTGTCCTTCCCAATTTAAGACCTAGCTGCTCTGAGGAAAGCTGTGTGGTTCTCTAATCCAGCTCCATTCAGCTGTATGTGGGCTAAGTCCTGTAGTGTGCGTTCACCCCTAGCAGGACAGATGGATTGGGAATCGGCTCGGTCTCCAGTCAATTTGCAGTCCTTGTTGGCTCACGACTCCCTAAAATGAAGTGACGCATAGTTGCATCATAGCAGACATAAATGCACCAAGAAGTGAAGCGTGACTGGAAATGCTTTCTCCTTTCAGACTGTTGAACTGGTTGTTGGAAGAAGCACATATTCATTTAAACGTATCACCAGCCAAATGCATCAAGCTTATCGATGAATGGAGGAGTATGGACTGAGCCTCGGTGGCCTGTGGTGTTTCTTAACTAGTGAACCAGGATTAGAGACTCCACCTGGGTCCCATGTTGAATAAACCTTCTGCTGTGGTCTAATGTTGACTGTGTCTCACTGGTTCAATCCTAGGTGTTCTCCAACGCTGGAACCTGAACAGAGGTAACCCACCAAAAACAGCCTGATCTGTATAATCATTGGAACAAATCTAATCATTATCAGATTTGTGATTCAGCTTCTGATGAACATTATGGCATTTAATTTGTTTGGTAATCAAACTGAGCGATGCCATTGCTCATGAGGATTTTAGATTTTTGCAGCTCCATTGTGATTGTAGAATCATTCAAGCTTGATTTTGTGCTTCACTCTCATACCCTTGAGCCTAGTGCAGTATAAACTGGGGACTAACTCCCCACTGTCTTAGAGCTGAATGTAAGAAAACAGGATTGGAGTTATAGAAGAGGCCACGTGCACGTTGTCATTTTGATCATCTGCATTACAACACATATTCTTGATTCGATTTGTTTTAACATTTTATTTACCAAGGTGATGTATAACTGAGCCCCACCATGCTTCACATTCATACTGGGAGCTGCCCAGTACAACCAGTCTTTTACTGTGGTTTACAGCAGCTCCACTGGAGCATTTGGGAGATTGAGTGCCTTGCCTAAGGGCACCTCGACAGTCGTGGTTGAGGGAGGAGAGGGCGCTACTCATGATGATACAGTACGTTTCGCCTTTTCTCTTTTCACGTTCACTGGGGTTGAGGTCTGGTGACCGGAGGGAAAGCTCTTCCTTGGACTTGAAATTGGCCTGGCATAGCTTCATGAATGTTTAGGGTCCTGCTGGAAAATGCTGGAATCCTTTTCCACACAACTTTTATTTTGAAGGCAGAATGGCCTTGTGATACACCTTCGCTTGGCGCAGCTGGCTCTTTGCATTGCCACGCTGCAGACATTTTTCCTCCTTGTCTGACTTGTAACTTGATTTCTAGGTCTGTAGGTTTGTCTGTACGTAGTTGCAGCATCTGGGTTGTCCTCTTGCAGCACATTTGTGAAATCCAAGGATTACACACACCACTAAAAATAATCCCCTTTTCATTCCCTCCTGATCAAAGGTGAATGCTTTCCATTCTTGTGTGGCGTTCCTGAGAGCTGTCTCTTTGTATGCTTTAAATCCTGTTTAACTTTCCTCACAGCGAAACTGTCAGCTAAGTGACTTGCTGTCTGTTGTGTCATGCTGTGGTACTGATGTTGCTTTTCACATTCCTTATCTGACCTGTTCTGTCCTCCCCCTATTGCCACATGAAACCTTGAACCATAAACAAGTTTGGACATCCCTGAGAGAATTAGTTGAGTAAGCAATATGGAGACAACTCCAAATTGCTTTGCATGACCAGCTCTTATTCTGCGTTCCAGTGGTGTCAGAAACTCCTACTAGAAATAATATAGTGGGACGGCCCTAGATGCAGTTATCTGACAACCTACCAACATGGCAGCATACAATGTAAACTCTCTTTGATTTTCAGCATTGTATGACCTTAAATCCACCAGAACACCTTTGTGGTAAAGGGTTTAACGTATACATTTAAAGTTGCACTTACTTCTATGCTAACGAGCTAGCTAACATTGTATCATTGACATTAAACTAGCTATTGTATGAGGAGTATTTTATGTTGGCCAAAGAAAATCTCTCTGTCCTGGGATATTCCTATCTGCACCACTGGAACACACAGGCTGTAATTGTGGGCACTTGGGCTTTCCTCTGAACTTATACTGACCGATTTCACTCTCTGCTGCTGTCTCTTTGTCTTCCACAGATGCACCTTCTCCTCCTAAAGCTCAGACTCATCCTCTGATGCAATTCCCTACAGGCAAGTTCTCTCTGCTGGCTGTGTTTCCCAGCTTACCTCCTTCCTTCTCTCCTGCAACCTCTTTAGTTCTGCCTCCCTTCTCTGATTAAATCACTTACTTTTGACTGACAACCCATTGCATGTAAGATGATGCAGATTTGTTGTGCATTTTGAGAGTAACTTTGAACAACTTTGAGTAAATTTGATATTTTATATTGCTTGTGGTTGTATTGCATTGTGATTCCCATGTAATTGTGATAGAGTAGGTTGAATTGAACTTTGCATTTAAAATAGTAGTAGTGTTTAGAGTAACAATGATTCCCCTCACTGATTAGCAGGCCTTTATTGTAACCCACCATATACTGCCAGACTGAAAATGGGCTTTATCTTTGAGATAAAAGATATCAAAGTGGACATGTTAAACCATTGGACAGTTAAACACCTGTCCAAAGGTTAATTTCTTTCTACCAGCTGAATTGCTTTTTGGAAATGATACTGTTTGGTCCCCTACCCCAATGTCTGACATAATAGACTAGCTACCAGCCACAACCAACCTTGCCCAGCATTTGGCTGGCATACCACCCCTAATACCACCCTGATTCAGAATGCATTCAGTTACTGTTTTGCCCAGGTGTGGTGGGCACTTTAAGGAATGGAGTGTGTCTTTGATATGTGTTGTATTGCATTCTCCCTCCTCCCTCTCTACTCAAGCACTTGGGCAGAAGGGTGATTCCCCTGCTCCCATCTCTCCTCTCTCCCCTCTTCACTCCCCCGACTCTCTGGAAGAGCTGTCTCTGACTGAGAGTCCCAACCAGCCCCCTACCTCCGCATCTGCTGCACCATTCGGCTCCTCTTCCACTGAAACCCGTTCCAAGGACATGCCTTGGGAGGGTGAAGAGGCTGACTCTGGAGCCGGCCGTAGTAAGATTAAGGAAGACCATCTAGATCCGTTAGCCGGTCCTTACCTGAGTTTAGGAAAAGACCCAGGGCCCCAGAATCTGTGTGAAGACAGCGGAGTTTCCTTTTCCCCTGAAGAGAAGCTGTTTAGCTCAGACAGGTCTTCCACCGGCCCCTCTCCCATGACCCCCCCGATGAAGGTCCCTGAGTCTCACCCTGCCTCCTCTAACCCAACAGAGCACTGTGATTCGCCGTTCCTAGCATCTCAAGACAACTCCAGGGTCTCCATGGATACCTTCACCAAGGACTCAGCCCCTCTCGGCTCTTCCAGGTACGAGCCAGAGCTGCATGGCAACCAGTCTGACGAAGACGATGACTTGATGTACGAGGTGAAGAAGAATAAAAACCCATTCGATGGCTACTCTCCCCTGGCAGATGCTAGCTACACCCATTTCGGAGATGCCAAATCTGACAGCAGGGTGTCCAAAATGTCAGAGAGTCCAACTCCAGATCTGGTCCAGTACGGGCAGACTGGAGACTCCCAGGATAACCCACCATCTTTCTTCGATGAGGGAAAAATGTACGAGACAGGCAAGATGGCTAGCGACTCGCTCATGCATTCAGTGAGTCAGTTCACATCCAGTCTTAAAGATGACTATGATGATGAGGAAGAGGAGGATTCTGCTCTACCGCCATCTCTTCCAGACATCCTGAAGTCATCCCCTCTCAACCCAGACAAAATCGACTCGGGCTCCTCTGAGGGAAGCCCCGAGGAGCAGAGCCCTGTCCTTGAGCGGAGGATGATGGAGTCTCCTAACCCACCGATCAATCTCTCCGTTAACAACCCGTTCGCATTGGATTCCAAAGTGTCCCTACTGAAAGAGATGGCTGAGGAGACGGAGGCAAGAGCAGCTGAGACAGCAAAGGAGGAAGATGACCAATGCTTTGGCGCATTCGACCTCGTCAAAGAGGCAGAGGAAACCACACCAACTAAGGTCAAGGAAGAAGAACCTTTCAAGATTGAGCAGAAAGATTGGTTTTCAAGCCATGATTCCCCCAAAATGGCCGATAAAATTGAGCCACTCGATTTCCAGAGCAAAAAGACCCTTGCTGAGGATTCGGATTCTGAGTTGCCAACACCGGACTCTCTGTCTCCAGTTCTAGAAGCCATGGCCAAGAACCCTGCCAGCTTCCAGGTGGAAATGGAGAAGAAGGACCTGAAGATGGAGGTGGAAGAGGCAGAGGTGGCTGAAGAGGTCTCTGAGCCTGAAGCCTCTTCCGAGGAGTTTGAGTTCATCGAGAGACCACCCAGGGGTGTGATCGATGAGTTTCTGGAGGCTCTGGATAACTCCAAGTTCACCTCCTCCAAAGCATCAGAAATCTCCATGGATGATGATCTGAACTTCGGGAAGATGGATGTGGCTCCAGTTTCAGCTCCGGCTCCAACAAAAGTAACCCCGCCCTCAGAGGTTCACAAAGAGGCTCCAAGCCAGAGCTCCTACCTCCTCCTCACCCAGGCCTCTCCCAAGTCCTCCCCACAGAAGGGCAAGGCAGAGCTGGAGAAGCCTGAAGTTCAGCAGCCCCCATCCCAAGCCCCGCTCATCCATTCCCCTGTCTGCAAGCCAGAGGAGGCGGTCACTAAGAAGAATATGGAGGGCGCCAAAATGTTTCAGATGCCAAACTTGAACACAGGAGCAGGTAAAAATAAATCCATCTCAGCATGGAAGCCATTCCCCCATCCTTCTCAGTTTTCATTGGTACTTCCATGTTCGTCGGCATTATTTTCATCATCACCCTTACGTTCTTTTTGGTCATCTTCTCCCACCTACCCAACCACCCACCCACCCAACCAACCAACCAACCAGCAGCCATCATTTACTGTAGTCCCTTTCAGTTTCTCCTTGGTGTTCCCCTCTCTCATTGTCCCTTTTTGCATTTTCTTTGAAGATTAACCATTGCATTTAGTTTAGCGTGGTTTAGTTTGTGACTGCATGGTTCCATTGTGGTTTTGCTTTTTTTGCTGTGTGCATTTCTGCTCAGTAGAATGACATTTTTATAAGCTTAAATATTGAATTGCTTTAAATACGGTAAGTACAATATGTTCACCTTAACTTAATAAATAGACATTGTTTAAGGTGTTTATTGTAGAAGCAAGGTGAGAGGAGGAAACAGACAAACTAACTACTGAGGGGAATTTCATAACTAAGTCTGTATGTCATGCCTCCCCAACCCCCTGTGTACACGTACACACACACACACACACACACACACTCATGCAGCCATTTCTGACTATTTGCCCTGAGAGCATTTTTGTTCTGTGGAATTGGATTACCTTGCTATCTGGTTTTAGCCTTTCTGCTCTGGAAATATCCCGAGATGCCAGTCTGAAACCCAATACCACCTTATAGACCCCCCAGCTCCCAGTCCCGCCCTGCTACTGATTGGATAGGTAGCCGGTCTGATCATTTCGGGCCAAATGATGCTGTTCAACATGTCGGTGCCGGTATAAATAGGCTGTAGCTATTTTACAGGATGTCTATCAGTGGCTGTTGGATTTCAGAATTCACCACCAATTTTGACTTGACCAAAGTGTATGTTAAAAAGGAAAGTGACTGGTAGACTAACTGGCTGCTGGCTGATGAATTTCAAACCCTCCTTGTTATAGAGGAGTACGGAGCAGGTACAGATGGTGGTTCCCTGACACCAGAGTCCTGTTGGGTCTAATAATAATAGCCCCAGTGACATACC
>OOFE01033743.1:33146-43390 GCA_900323365.1 Monocentris japonica | reverse complement strand
AGAGAGAGAGAGAGAGAGAGAGAGAGAGAGAGAGAGAGAGAGAGAGAGAGAGGCAGTCCTGCTCTGTTCTGTTCCAGTGGCGGTAACACTGTGTGCTGTTCTGGACTCGTCATTAGGAGTCAAGATACATGGCAATGTTCTCCAGCTTCATGATGATTTGCGTGTGAAAGCTCAAACAATGTGCGGAGCCTTTCAGAAGTTGTTATGGCAGCTAAGCTCTGCATATGAAGAGTTTACTTCCAAATTGCTCTTTACTAATTTGGAGAAAAAGAAATTACCTGAAGTTCATTATTCAACCACTCTGAAATACAGGGAATGTGCCAAGGATTTAAGTTACATACTATCCTTTAACATGTACTAAATATAGATGTAGATACACATTGGATACCGATGAGCATGGCTGCACTGTGACTTTGTCCACATTGTGAGCAGGGCCGAGCCATGCCATGCTGCTCCAGCGAAGGGGCTGTCATGCTCCATAGAGAGCTTCAGTGAAGACAGCTGTACTCCATCTAAACTGTTTACTGTCACATAGACAAGGTCAGGACACCTGGTACACTCTGTGTGTGTCTGTCTCTCTCTCCCTCTGTCTGTCTCTATCGCATTCTCTCTTCATCTCTCTCTCTTCTTGAGCTTCCCTCTCTCTCTCTCTCTCTCTCTCTCTCTCTTGTTCTCTTTTTCCTATATGTCTGTCTTTGCTCTCTTTCTTTCAAACACTCTCACATTGACTCTCCCTCGCTCTCTCTCGCTCTCTCTCACTCTCTTTCTCTCTTAGTTACGAATTGAGGTTTACAGTGTAAGGCTCACATGCCATACATTTCCTGTGGGCTACAGTTAGGGCATTGGTAAATCTTTTTCATTCCGTAGTCCATATGGCCAGATGCCGCAGATGTTGTTTCCTCCACTGTGTGTGTGTGTGTGTGTGCGCGTGCGCTTGGGTTACGTTCCAAGTCATCTCCATGGCAGCCAGATGCCACATCTCACAGTGCCTGGTAAAGTTTTTCGTTCTTTTAACTGTGTCTTCAGTCGTTACAAGAGGTGGCTGTGATGTGACTTGTTGCCGTGGGAACCCTGAAAGAGGCAGGGAGGAGGAAGTAAAAAGAAAAAAAAAATCAATGCCCACCTGCACCATTATATGGGGAATATGATGGTGCAGGTGGGCATTGAATTTTCAACACACACACACACACACACACACACACACAGATGCCAAGCCTTGATTTGAAAAGTCAAATGACTCACACTCTACAGAGAGTCAGTGTCGGAGATGAAACTTGTTTCTTTCTCCCCATTTGCTCATTTGGAATCTGTGGAGGGTAAAGTGGGATGACTCTCTTCTCTCTCTACACACACACACACACACACACACACACACACACACACAATGGCCTCTTAGCTGTTTATTGGGTATTTTGTTGATAATGCTGCTACATTAGCTGTGACTTGGTTTCGGGATGTTGATTGGTAGCTAATGGGAATCTGAATGGATTCTTTGCTGTTAATTGCCATGAAAGCACAATAACGGTAGATTTGTGTTTGTGTGATAACTCCAGGCTAGACACAACACCCCATATGCAGCCTAACTTCTAATGGCTCTTAATAGGTTTGCGGTGCGAGTTTTCAATGCACTATTGCCTGCTCATAAATCCCTCTCTGATTATACTGTTGACTATTGTGAGATATCATTTGGAGTATTGATGATTCAGGATTGAAATGTGATGGTTGGCTTGTGGGTGTAATTAAAGTTGAGTGAATCATGGAGAGTTTAGATCAGGTGTCAAATTGAAATTAATGAACAGCAGGAATCTTCTAATTTGTCATAATGAATGTCCAGTAGGTGAGATTGCTTCAGCGCACCCTAAATATCAACTTATGGGTTCAGAAGAAGAGTGAATGATACCTGTAATGACACACTCTGCCAGCCTGTGTTGAAGAACATATGTTAGTACGTACGTGTGTTACTTGTTTTCTTTTCTAACCCTCATAAAGTTGAGTTTGTGTTTTGTTTCTTAAATGACCCAGTGTTAATTGGCTATTCTAAATTAACAGTTAAAAGTTGGGAGCCTGAATGTGGTTGGGGATTTGAGTTGAGTTGAGTCTGTCAACATGTTGCTGTGGGTTTGATATTAGCCTCAGTATGGAGTCTGTCAAAGGAATGAAAATGACTCATTTAGACAGCTTTCTGTGAGTCAGAGGTTTACTTGGCCATCTCCTTACTTATTAAAGAGTAATCTCTAATCCAAACTTCTCTCTGTCTCTGCCCCCCCCCCCCTCTCTCTCCCTCTATCTCTCTCACATACCAATTTCTCTTGCAATATCTTTCTGTAAGCTTATCTTCCTGTCTGTCTCTCCCACACTCATATATGCTCTCTCCCTCTCTCCTCTTCTTTTCACCCTGTTTGTGATACATTGCCATGGCGAGGTGCTAGTCTAGAGGGACACTGACCTCCTCTCTCCCCTTTCCTCCCTTCCTCCGTCCAGTACACGTGCTGGAGAGAATCAGCAAATGAGTGAGTCAGTAAGGTCTCATGAGTCGCTGATTTACTGATTAACCACAGAAACATCACAGCAGTGCAGCGAAACGACTTCTCAGGCATACTTTGTGTGTATGTGTACGCAGGCCAGTTTGAATCTCCATATCAGATGGGAAAATGTGGGTGGGGAAAGTGAAGGAGTAACGTTCTCCCCTTCCTCAACAACCTCTGTCGAGGTGCCCTCGGGCAAGGCACCTAACCCCAAACTGCTCCTGTTGAGTAGTAGGCTGTGGTTGTACTGGGAAGCTGTACAGGTGTGAATGTGTGCAACTGTATGAATGTGAGGTGCTGAATTGAGTAGTGTTTAAAAAGACCAAGTGTGCTGACTTGACCTTCTCTGGATGAATAAAGGATAAACATCATATCTAAGTCCTCCTCATATGTTTCTGTCCCTAGGTGGCATGTCTGCAAGACTTCTTTGGCGATGAGGATATTTTTGTGGCATGTGGACCGGAGAAGTTCCGCTACCAAGACGACTTCATGTTGGATGAGAGTGGTGAGGCGACACGCTTCCTGTGACATTTCCATGCTGACATTTCACATTTGACACATTTGACATTTGGTCCGCATCCCTGTTGTTTTTGCCTTTGCTGCCTTCCCCCCCCAGGAGAGTTTTCTGATCATTTATGTGTATGACTGCTGTAGTTTTGTGTGCTGTCTGTTTATTAGTTGGTAGTATGCCTTTCTCATCCTTGTTGATTTATAACAAAATTATTTTCTTTCTTTCTTTGTTTTTTCTTTCTTTCTTTCATTTTTCCTTCCCTTTTTGTTAGTCCTTTTTTCTTATCTATCATTGCTTTTGTGGTTCCCAGTTGTACCTCACTCCTGTCTTCCCTTCATGACACATGTGCATGGATCAGGTGGCAGAGGACTGTGTAGGCTGTCCAGTTCATTACACTCCATTGCCTTTCCCCACTCCTCCTCCTCCTCTCCTCTCTCCTCTTAGAAGAATGGGACCACTGCACTTAAGCCATCCTCTAACCTGTTGTACTATTATTCTTCTCTGCCTGCCTGCCCTCTGCAGTCTATTGAGAATAGTTTAGCACTTCAGTCCTCACTTCACCCATCTGTCATTTCACTCTCTTAACACCCCCTCTGCATCAGTGTGTGAATACTACTGCCATTTAATGCTCCTCTTTATTCTTCTCATCTCTGTCCTCACTGCACTAGTTTTTGTTCAAAGGCTTATTAAATTCATTTGTTTCCTCTGTATCCCCTCATCCATTAAATAATGTCCATCCCACTTGAGTCACCAACCTCCACCTCTCCACAACTTTCCCCCTCTTGTCTCCCCTCCCAGGCGTTAGCTGGTTCCATTAGCTAGTCTCCCTTGGGCTTCTGCTAACGCCCTTCTGCCCCAAGAAAGACCACAAAGCATCCTCCTACACGCAAGAAGCCACTCAAAGACCACGTTTGCAGAGTATCAGTGTTTTGATTAGCTACTGATGATAGTCTCATCCAAACTCCCACTGATCTTTCTCTTCTTTGAAATTTTATTTTTCACTTCTTGTCCGCATTTCTTCTCTCGCTCACACTCTCTTCATACATTCCTCTCTCTCTCTCTCTCTCACACTCACACTATAATTCTCTCTCTGTGCCAGTAGAGAGGTAGCACAATTTGACACCTCTTCACATTCCCAGAGAGACAGAGAGCAAGAGACAGAGGACGGAGAGCACGACACAGAAATAGCCAGAGAGACAAACGAGACAGACAGTGAGGCAGAAAGCCAGACAGAGTCATAGTGATGGAAAACTTCCCGCCTCTTAGAGTCTCTGTAATTATCACTTCTGCCTCAACTCTGACACACTGTCATCACGTTAACATTCTGCATTGTGCATTAATCACTGGGCCACGGTGACTGCTATGCCATGCACACACACACACACACACACACGTGCAGACAAACACATGCACACATGCCAGCCTCTGTGTCTAATTCCCCTTCCTGCAGGTCTGGAATGGTAATGAGCTGTAATAGCTGGGTTAATGAACAGAAGAGGAGCAAAGTTTTAGGGACGAGGGAGGGAAGGTGTCTGCGTACCATCACACGGCTCACTTATTAGGAGTGTCTCGGTGAGCCTCTAAAATGCCAGACCTTCCTGAGTCACGGCTGCCACTCTTGAAACGCCACAATAATTGCATTTTCCAGTGAAAAGTCCAGTGAAGGTCAGAACTCATTTTTGCATGGGACTTGAAGGTAAACCCAATTACTGACTGTGTTGATACATTTGTGGTTTAGTGTTTTATTGTACACCTAAATGTCAAAATCACTCAGAACATTAAAACATTAGCTGGTCGGGAGTCCATAAAATGAGATTTCAATTCGTTAATAGCACTGACAGGTGTTTCAAAGCTCTCAGTTTATTGTATTAAAGCTTTTCGCTGTGTTGTGTACCAAAACACAATGTCATGTCTCAATGTCATCACAGTGCATCATTTATGTGCCTGCAAACACAGACAATACAATACTTTTGACCTTGAAGTCCTGGATTTGTTGCATATGAAGACTTATAAATAAGTTATTTCTAAAAATGATTCCTGGGTTTTGGAGACTGCTTGAGGGAATGCTGATGGTTATTGTTGTAATAATTGAAATGTATTAACTAACATTAAGTTTTGGCACTTTGAAGTAAATGTGGATAAATTAGTGCTTTCTGAAAGACTGAATTTCTGTCTCCTGTCTTGCCTTTGTCCTGTCAGAGTGTCGTGTGATGAAGTCAGTGGCCTATGGGAAGATGACGGGCTCTCTGAGCCGAGGCTCCCCCAGGACCATCGCCTATTCACAACGCAGCAGGTCTCCTGCACCCGGTAAGACAATAATATACAGTGCTTTTTCTTCTCTCCTCTTGCTCTCATGGACCCCATACATTTATGACATTTTGCATCTATGGTGTGTGTATATGTCAAGTCGTGTGTGTGTGTGTGTGTGTGTGTGTGTGTGTGTATGTTTGTGTATGTGTGTATTTGCATGTAGAGTGTGTCTTAGACCTGATAGACACAGTTGTGTGTATCCTAATACTTTTCATGTGTTTGCTTAGTATTTTCTAGCCCATTACTTAATTGGCATTGAAAACACATGAAAAAAGTACAAACAAACACCAAAATGAAATCATAGGTCTGCAGAGTGTCTGGCAGTGTTTATTTGTGTGTGTTTGTGATGTGTGTATGTGTGTCTGTGAGTTGTGTCTCACTGCATGCAGTATATGAATTCAAATGAGTTCACAGGGGACAGCAGAGGAAAAGGCAGATAGGGATGAGAGAGGTAGAAAAAAGGGGGAGAGGCAGTTGAAGATGAGAGGAAGTGGGGAGGGAAGGGGCTGGTGACTCAATCCTGCAGCTCCACACAAGTTGTTCTTCACCTGACATACTAATGAATTGTAATGAAATGTTGAGCGTCCTTGCTGGTACATATTGTGTTGTTTGTGTCTGATAATGATGATTCTGATCACGACTATCCCAAAGGAAAGTCAAAAACATCTTTTGAGGCATCAAGCGACACCAAAGCGAGAAGAACTTACTTGAACACGATGGCTTATTCATATCATTAGGCGCGTATCAATGGGTGGCACAACATTCCTCCTGGCCCAAAGCCAATCAGGGCTTGGCAATCAGTTTAGAGCATTAACCAATATCAGGCTATAGATTATATGGTCTGATCACGCTAACAGCATGAACTCTGGTTATACGTAAAACATCTGGTTATGTTACAATACTTTGTTTGTTTTCATTCTTCTAAACATTATTACTGTTGTTATTTTGTGACGTGAGTGCACACAGCTTTATTGAGTCGGGGATGATTCGATAGGATGATCCAACTCACAGAACCTCATTTGAAAGAAGCCTCCTGTGGTTAATGTGTGCAGGCACGTATTTTGAAGATATTGAGTGATGAATTTCAGGTAACATTTTTCCCCAAAATGGATATGTAGCATTATGGAATGAAACCCTACAAATGTTAACAGACAAATGTTTTGTGTTGCGTGTCCAGTCCTCTTACATGCCTAATGACAGAGGAAGGAGACAGAGGAAAAGGCTAAAAAGAGGAAAAGGTTAGGGTGAATAGACAACATTTGGGATGCTGATGACTTGTAAAGTTTAGGGAAAAGGTTAGAGAGTGAGTCATATGCTATCTCATCTGATTGGCTGAAGCGGTTCAGGAACAAAGGTTTGTGCGAGTGTGTTTGTATGTGTGTGTGTGTGAGAGAGAGAGAGAGAGAGAGAGAGAGAGAGAGAGAGAGAGAAAGAAACTGACTCTTCGTTGTCATGGAAACGTGGAACAGTAAGAGCATGTGGCTAGAGACACAATAGCTTGTGACAGCCATATATGGCAGTGACTTCCTGTCGAGACGGCCTCCAGTCGAACACTGAGCTGATTGACGCTCAGTCCTCTTTGGAACCCTGACTCAGACAACCCCAGCATTTTCAGTTCTAAAAAATTCTCCCCCTCAGGTTAACATCTTGCCATGTTTCACGATAACTGTCGTCTGTTTTCATGCCACTCTGTTTTCATCGTAGCATAATGGCTCTCCGTAACACCTCATCCCTTTACATCAGAAGTGTTAAGATTGGAAAGACAGGAAGAAATGACAAATTATTAATGGATTCTCTGTTTCACCCTGATTGGTATTCTATTGGTTTCTTACTCTAATCTTGAAAGTCAGATGATCTCAGGAGTGTTTCTGCATTCAAAGCATGAGGCAAACATCACGCCCTCTTCTCCCTGACAACAGTTTAGCTCAGTGCATTGCCACCCTGAAAACAGCCTTAGATGCATGCATGCTGTTGTCATAGATATAATTTCATGTTGTTATGACTTTATTTGACTGTGTTGTTATGGCTTTGTGGTCAAGGTGCTAACCAGATGTGACCGGTTGTCACAAGTTTGTAGCTAAATAGCTACTGCCATCGTTCCTTATGATTTTGCTGTGATTCTATGATGCCTCACCTGACATGTTTAATTCACAGTTAATTCACTCTATCAGTTGCTGACCAACAAAATATGAACCTGTTACAAAAATAAAGCTATTCATTGATTTTATTCCTTGACACATTAGCATTAACGGGAGCAGTCTGCTCTGACTAAGCGTATTAAAGTGAATCCACTCTAATTCTTCTGGACAGTGTCAAGCATTACTTCTTGCCCATTATCTGAACTGTTGGGGTGACAGTGTGGCCTAATGCTAGGTGAGACTATCGCATAATGGGAAGGTCACAGGTTCAATCCCCACAACAGTCAGTGCTTCATTGAGCCTCTGTCTGTTCACTCATTGCAGGTTCCTCTAGGTAAGCGTGTCAGCTGATTACCTAAATCTAATATTGTGTTTCAGGCCTATTCATTTTGCAGAATAATCCTTTAGATGCAAGTTGATGAATTATTCCAAAGGTAATCCCATTGCCTCTATCGGCTCTTATTACAGCTGCAGAACTATGTAGAACTCAAATGACATGAAAATTACAGACGCAAGCCCAGAAAGCCCCTTCAGTTCTATTTATTGATATTTAGGAGTGAGCGCAAAAGGAATTTAACTATTTCTCATCCATACTGTACTCATACATGGAACAAATACAGTTTAATAATATTTTTTTATCACATATAATAATCTGGCATGGGATACATTGCTCAGAGAGGACTTGAAGAATTGAGCATGGATTATGTCCAAGAGAGAAAGAGGATGGAGTGAGAGAGAATGTGCAACACATGTGCTGTCAAACACCACCTGGTGTCCTCCTGTGTGTCTGGCTGCTCTTCAGTGTGTGTGTGTTTGCAGCTGAGACCTCAACACCACTGGGGAATATGGATCTGTGTTGGGGGGGGACAGACAGAGGTTACACACACACACACACCCCAGAGGACGCAGCGCTCTTGGATTCTAAGATGTTATGTTACACTGTAAAAATCCAACCAACTCAGATGTGTTTGTCAACTTCAAATTACAATTGCTAGTTATCAGCTTCATAACTTATAATAATAATTCTGTGTTGAAAGAACATTTAACCATGCATCCACTAAACTGATCATATAACAGTTTAATAAGAAACATTGTTAGCTTATTAGGGTACTTACCAGCACAGATTGCATTGGAGTTAACTCTCGACAAAACCTTCCTTGTTCTTGTTGCAATAGTGTTACAGGATAGAGACTTGTTATGTACTGTATGTATTGTATGTTAGGGGAATCATCGTCTGTATCTGATAAAAATCAAAATGTTGCTAACCATGATGAAGATTAATATCCAGTTCAATCCCTGCCCTCAATACTCCACAAATCTTAGAAATTCTACAAGGTGGAGGAGCCTTTCTCTGTTAGACATGGCAAGTGGTGCAGATTCAGCCGCTTACTTCTTGATATATGTCATAATAATTTTGTGACACATGAACAACCAACTAAAAACCTCCTTGCTAGTGAAAGAATAAACAACACTAGACTGCAATTAATTAATAAATTAGTGGATTCACTAATAAACACTAAACTATTGCTGATTGAACTTATTGTTTTAAGTTCAGTCAGTGAGTTTTACGACATTAGAACAGCTTTGAACTTTGACCTAACAATTCAGAACTATTTCAGCCAACTTGCATTTTCAAGGTAGCAAGGAAGTTTACATTTTTGACTTAAAGTGCCATGAGGTTTTTTGCAGTGTAGGCATTGACTGACACGCCAAAGTCTCCACACCTTCACTGGGAGGCGAGGTATAGGTTCTGATGAGCTCTTCGTCTCTTGGTCTCTGTTTCATCGGTGTGTGTTTGTATGTGTGTGTGTGTGTGTGTGTGTGTAGGCGGGTTTGAGGGTATCTGCCTAACATTGTCATCTGTTGTCCTTCATTATGTGATGATCTCATGGCCCTGAGTGGATCTCTGTACACAACGACCCAAAATAATGTGAGAAAACAATTTGCACTACTATATATTTTTTCTCTCTCTCTCTTTCTCACTCTCTTACCATCTGTCTCTCCGGTCTTCTCCGATGCATCATGTCATCTGAAATTAACAGAGAACTACAGATGGTGTCAGCAAGCATCACTTTGTCACGTCAATGTCTCATCTTTCTCTTTCTATCACAATTCTGTACAACCGGAGAGACTTTGCGGTGAAGTCTGTCGGGCTGCCACCTCTCAAACCCACATACAAATCCCCCATATCCCTACAGGATCAGTTGCTGGCAGGGACACTCTGATCTGTGATCACACGATGTCAGGGACCTTCTCAATTTTTTTCCCTCCATAAAACCTACTTACAAAGGGTAGAAATGTACACTCTCTAAAAGCTGATTGGCCTGTTGGTCAATTTACCCTTTATGTGATGAGAGGACTGGCAGAAAAAAAACACCAACTCTGGATTACTTAAAGGGCTATTTTTAGTCAGATAAAGCTAGCTTCCTACAGGCACTTATACTGTAGGCTGACGTGTTAGCATGTGCACAAGACAGAGAAATCTACCAGAGACACACAACATGATTTTGGTGGTGCTTCTATTGTTGACCAACAAGCCAATTTCCAAAAGTCGATGTAGTCCTTTAATGATAGGAGTAGGCCTATCTCTAACAGAAGATTGTGTCTGGATGAGAAATAAAAAACCCATGCTGTAAGTAGAATAGGCTCTCTCTCTCTCTCTCTCTCTCTCTCTCTCTCTCCCCCTCCCTCTCTCCCCGGCGCGCGTCAGAGTTTGCGCAAGCAGCTTCCGCACCTATGAGCCCTCCGTAACACATACTA
>OOFE01033743.1:10801-20988 GCA_900323365.1 Monocentris japonica | reverse complement strand
CTGATTATCCTGTGATATAAATCCAGATTGTAATCATGTAAATACTCTAATGCTCGCAAGGCAGGCTGTCGGTGGTAATTACATTAGTATTGGACGGTAGTGAAAGTGTGTGTGTGTGTGTGTGTGTGTGTGTGTGTGTGTGTGCGTGTGCCTCTGAAGTAGGAGGACCGAGAGAAGGCCACAGTGAAAATGTGAATGAATGACATGGAAAGAGAGACTGCAAGTGAGCAAGAGTGAGATGGAGCGAGAGAGAAAGAGAGAGAAAGAGAGAGAGACAGGGGAGGGGGAGGCAAAGGTAAGGCTGGGTCAGAGCCGAGAGAGGGAGAGAGGGATGGTGAGATGTGTATAGGTAGAGAGGTGAAACTGCATGGTTAGTGGCTGAGCTGGCATTGGCATTTGACAGCTTTTCATATTTTAATGTCTGTGTGCTGAGAGAGATACAGCCCTATTTTAAGCCTCTGCTCCACTTAGTCCACTAAGGGAGGGAACTGGTGAGGCTGAGAGAGAGAGAGAGAGAGAGAGAGAGAGAGAGAGAGGAAGGAGATGTTTCATGAAGTTGAGAAATGAGGACATAGTTTACATACCCGTACAGTTGCTGAGGAGAATCCTGCCTGCTAAATCAACTTTTTAACACCAAACTGCTTTCAACAGGAAAGATGAACAACTGTGAAAATGTTTGTCCATTGTATTGCAAGTGAAATGGTCAGAAAGCAAAAGCAAACTAGTAATGGCAAGGTACCTATATTGACCCCGCCCCCCACCCACCATGTTTTGTCCGCAGGGGGGAGATCTGTTCGATGCCATCACCTCTACCAACAGATACACAGAGAGAGACGCTAGCGGCATGCTCTACAATCTGGCCAATGCCATCAAATACCTCCACAGCCTCAACATTGTCCACAGAGACATCAAACCAGAAAACCTACTGGTGAGTTTACACAGAGTGTGTCTGCATGTGCGTGGTCATGTGTGCGTGTGTCTATTTGTGTGAAATATATGTTTGTGTGTCTGAACCTGGTGAACTTACCACAGTATAGTCTGAGGCATGCTAAACTCTTACTTACGCCCTCCTTCTCTTTCTCCCTCTCTCACTTCCTTTTTCCTTCCTTCCCTCCCTCCGTTCCCGCATCCCTGTCTACCACCCTCCTTTCTGAATGAACGATGAAATAATATCACTTGCTCACACAGAGGAGGAGGAGAGGGATGACTCATCCCTGCTGCCCTCACATCTCCCGCTCAGTCCTTCTCCAGACTCCCTCATTTGTTCCTTTCCTCCCTCCTTCTCCCTTCTGTTGATCTCACCATTTCCTCATCTTCTTCGTTCTTCTACATTCTCTCCTTCACTACCGATTGCACTCCCGAGGCACTCCTTGCGAGGAATGGCCGGGGATGGGGGCAGTCTGGGGCTTTGTCACCTGTAGTGGACTTTGAAATGTTTCCACTCCAGAGATAGTCAGGGTGGCGGAGTGGTTGGGGCCATATGTCCCCCTACTGACCTGGGATCCAGTCCCTCCAACTTTCTCTCCTGTGTTTCCGCTACTCTGTCTCCCCCTCTGCTTTCCAATTGTCTGAATAAAAAAGAAGTGCTGAGGCTGAGTGGACTGCCCGTTTTAGAAAAAAGTTCCATTCCTCAGTGCTCTTTATCAGTGACAGTGGGTTTTAGTTTCTGTATATTGTCACATTTCACAATTTAATTACCAACACATACACACACAGACGTGCACACACATATTCCCTTGCCAGTGCACACTATAGTAAGACTGATTGCAAGTGGCTGGAAGCTTGTGTTTGTTTAAACAGATTACACACACATTACCTCCAGGATGGAGGTAACACACACACACACACACACATCCACACTCCATATGCACCAAGGGAGATACACAAGCACTATTTTTGTAACCGCAGACAGAGGGGCTATTGTGTTCATCTCTTTGTACCAATTTACTATTCTCCCTTTAACAGTTTTGTGGTGTATGTTTGTGTGTGTGTGTGTGTGTGTGTGTGTGTGTGCATGTGCATGTGCGTGTGTGTATTTTCTGCCTGTGCCCAGGTGTATGAGCATGCAGACGGCAGCAAAAGTCTGAAGCTGGGAGACTTTGGTTTGGCCACTGTGGTGGACGGACCCCTCTACACTGTCTGCGGGACCCCAACATATGTAGCACCTGAAATCATCGCAGAGACAGGGTATGTGCATTGTTCCCCTAGGTTGAAGATTACAAGGTTATGTGGATGAATCAGTAGGATGACATGGAGGCTACCCTTTAGAGCAGTGGGGTCCAATCATGTGACATGGAGGGCCACCAGTATGGTGGTTTTCATTCCAACCAATCACCACCTCAGCTGATAATAATGATAGTGGTGTCGTGTTTGGTTGGAATGAAAACCTGCATACTTCACATGATTACTCCACTGCTGCTGAGCATTGGTTCATCATGTTCAATTTATCTGTCATGCTTTCATGCATTCCTTTTGTTGTGCTCCTTCAATGTAAACAGGGAGGCTGGTTACAGAAGAAAAACAATCTTTTGTAATATTACTTAGAGTAGAGTAATTTTGCTTCACCGTTACCAATTGCTTGGCCTGTTTCCTGTGACCTCCCTTTCTTTTTTTTCTCTCTCTAACTCATCTCTTTGTTCTTGTCTTTGCGCAGGTATGGCCTTAAGGTGGACATCTGGGCAGCCGGAGTCATCACCTACATCCTATTGTGCGGTTTCCCGCCCTTCCGTGGGTAAGCAAGAAAGATCTGCCACCACATTCATGCCATACTTATCAGCAGTACTACTCCACCAGTTTGACCCCATCACTCACGGTTTTCACCCTGGCCTAGTCTTTCTGGAAATTATGTCAAACCTTGAGTGAATATTTCACACACTGGTGTTTGACTCCCCCTTATGGTTCGTAGTGATAATGCATCTTTTTCTCTGATGATCAGTGTTAATCAATAAAATGGCCTCTAGTCAGTAGAGATTATTTGTATTGATGTGTTTGTGTGTATCCAAATGTTTTGTCTGCAGGAGCAGTGACGATCAAGAAGTGCTTTTTGATCAGATACTAATGGGGCAGCTAGAGTTTCCTCTACCATACTGGGACAATGTATCAGAGACAGCCAAGGTGACTGTCTATTTGTCTGTACTGGCATATTATCTGGTTGTGTGTGTGTGTGTGTGTTTATGCTTCATCTTGCATGTCAATAGGACGAGGTGATATGTCCAGGCTTGAGATGAATCAGTGAGATGCAGTGAATCAGATTAATATCTGGCAAAGCAGAAAGTGGAGGAACTTGTTCAGTCTATTACAGCTATTAAAATGACAACTAGCCAGTTTGTACAATTACATCTGGTTACACACAGCTGGTTTCTAGCCAGCAGTGTAAGTAGAACTTGACGGGCCCATTGGCGCAGCAGGCAGCCAAATACATACAAGACAGGTAGAAAGGTGATTATTGGTTATTGCACACGCAGCCTACGGCCTGCTTGCCATTACACCCATAGTGTGTAGTTAGTAAGTTTAATATAATTCTGTAATGGAAGATTCACTGACTTTTTTTAAAGGAGCTGAAATTTAAAGGCTTTGTGAGATTTTCTTACAAATCATGGTTGTGATTTTAGTTATTATTTGCTAAATATTTTTGAATTCAAACGTTTAAATAAATTCCTAAAGATTTTACACACGTCTAAGTGGGCTGGTTTAACACTACTGCATACGTTTTTTAAAAGTTTAACATTTTGTAAAGTGTTAGGTGCCTGCTCCTTAAAGATCTTTGTCAATCTTTGGCAAATTAAAACATAAAGATGTTGACAAATGAAATATACCTTTCTGTCTCGTGTGATATTGAAATCGTTCTTTAGCCTCGGAGAACTGAAAGACTCAGGTGAAGCTGGAACAAATACTTTGAGTCTCTGGTTAGTAGCAACCATCAGCAACATTTAGCCGCTGCTCATATTAAATGACTCATAGGAGCACTGGATTTAAACTTTTAATTAAATTAAATTGAATTTTAAGTTACTGCCGAAATGAACAGCGGTGGCACCCAGTGTGATGATGATGGTGCTGATGAGGTTGCCTTGATGCAGCCTACTGATTCACTCAATTTAGTTTTGCTCTCATTCACTAGTTAACCGCATGTTCCTTTAATTCAAAATACAGTGAGTGGAAGAATTTGAGTGCGAGTGAAAAACATTTCATGGGTCTGGATGCAGGAAAATTATACCGGCAATTCATTTTAATTCATATAATATACAGATATAATTCACATATAATCTCCAATGTTTGCTGCTGCAGGAGCTGATCCGGTCTATGCTGGAGGTGGAGGTGGATCAGAGATACACCGCCCTCCAGGTGCTAGAGCACCCCTGGGTCACTGTAAGTACAGTGTGAATCAAGCCCATTCACCCTTCCAAGGCGTAGACCTCACATCAATTCAACATTATTTGGCTTGAAGTAATTGCAGTATTTCCCTTCAAATCTCTTTCTATCCCGTTCCTCCTCTTCTCCTCTCCTCTCCTCTCCTCCTTCCTTCCTCCTCCACTTCATACAGGATGAGGGTCTGTGTGAGAATGAGCATCAGTTGTCGGTAGCGGGGAAGATAAAGAAGCACTTCAACACCAGCCCCAAGGCCAATGACACCACTGCTGGAGTGTCGGTCATCTCTGTAAGTCATTCCCTCTAGAAACTACACTACCCATAATTCAACTGGTCTGGCTCTGAGGGTACTGATTATTGTTTGATTCATGGTGCTGTGGCACTAAGTTGAATTGGTTTACAGTGAGCTCTGTGGATATCTGCTAAGTGAAAGCGGTGTTGTCTTTCTGTTAAGACAGATTTTACAGCTGCACTGGTGTCACAGGATGCTTTCAGTGAATTTTTGTCTGTTTAGTATTTGTAGTTTCAAATGAGTTATGTTATGGGTTGCCTGTCGCTGTATTGGTGGCACACTGTATTGGGTCTGGAGACTGATTGTGCTGGTTTCTCTTTGTGTTCAGCTGGATGACAGCTTTTCCATGCAGAGATCTGGGTCGTTGGATTTCTACCAGCACCCGGCCATGTACTGGATAAGGTACGCCAGGTTTCCATAGAGACACAACCTGCTCAATGGTTGCAAACAAGAGAGAAATCAAAACAAACAAAAAACAAAATGGTCTCTCTGGATTTTATATCTACTCCTGGCTGACTCTTCCCCTCCCTTTGTGCTAGCCTGCTGTTGTGCACTTTGACAGCATCATGTTGTCCCTGCTCTGTCATTGGCTCCTTGGTCTCTGTTGCTTGGCTTTATGCTCCTCCCCTTTCACCCCTCACAGTGACCACGCGGCTTTTTTCCCTGCATTGTTGTCCACTGTCCCGTGCTAATGCCTTGCTTGACTATATGTTTATGTGCCTTCTCTGTTGTATGGAAAATGTTTGTGGCGTAATGTTTCAGTGTCTCTTGGATTGCAGCGTGTGTGAGGATGTTGTGCAAGTTGCTCACATCCATTTGAAAGGTCCCCTTGTGAATGTGTCCCTTAAATTTGCCTGTACATAAAAACTGCTTCCTCCTCAAACAAACTGAACACATATTGATGTGTTTGCTGATGTTTTCAGTGAGTGACAGTGACTTTTTGTTTACACCATTCCTTTGTGAATGCTGCCTTACCAGAGAAATAACCTTTCCTCCCATGCTTGATGCCATAAAGCTCAATGTTTTCTCCTTGTGCTTATTGTGATGCTGCCCTCATCTCCTGTCCTTGCTTTACTAAAAACAGTTTTTGCTAAGCAGCCCCCTTGCCTAACCTTTGTTGTGTGTCTTCACCTACTGGATTACCCACTTTGCTACAAACGCTCCTATGGTTCTCGATAACCGAGGTCCTTGCATCATCTAATCATAACGTTTTCTGATCTCTCCTCCCATTCAGGCCACCGCTCTTGATAAGGAGGGGCAGGTTCTCAGACGAGGACGCCACCAGGATGTGAAGTCACTGCCTTTGCTGATGACGCCAACAGTGACCACGCCAACAACATCAATGACAAAAACAATGAGGGTGGAGCCACCCGGTTGCCTCCCTGGCCTGCCCCTGGCCCGTCCCTCTCTGACCCCTGACACTTGCCCCGACCCCTACCCAAGCCCCAGCCTCCCATCTGACTCTGACGACATCTCCATCAGCTCAGCCAGCACCATCCGCTCCCCCAACTCTCCCTTCTAGAGAGGAGGTGCAGGGGAGCGGGAGGAGGTGTAGGAAAAGGAGAGTGGGGCGGAGGAGAGGGAGGAAGTGAGGAAGTGAGGAGGTAACACCCCCATCCAACTCCTCCTTTTATAGGAAGGAGGAGGAAGAGGAGACGTCAACTTCCCCATACTCTCCCATCCAGGGCTGGGGGGTGAACAGGGGAAAACTGTGGAGAAATAGAGACGGAGAGAACATTATGCTCCAGAGAATTCATCTTTCTAAACTCGGGTGAGAGCCTGAAAGGGTGGATAGAGGGAGGAGAAGGGTAGAGAAGTTGGGAGAAAGGCAACAAGGAATGTGAGGAGCAGGGAAAGGGGTGACGAGGCGGAACAACTTTTTTTTTCTTTTTTTTTTTACCATTCTCTCATCTGAGCACAAAGGGTGACAGTATTGTTTATCCTTTGGTGATGATCAGGGCTCAACATGGACATGATTTCATGGTGGAGCAGCTCCACAAGGCTGAGGATATGGACAAATGTTCACGTTTTATTGAACCTTATTTATTTATTACTTATTCACTTCATTTTTTTTAATATGTATTTCCCTTTTTCATAAAAGATACGTTTTGTTGACTTATCAAAAGAGCTTGATGGAGTGAGAATAATGGAAAAATGTGTAGATGTAGATCTCTCAATATTCTTTGCGGTATGATACGGAAGACTTGAGAAATTTAAAGTTAAACATAACAAGACGTCGGAGTTATGATGAAAAAGAACAGAAAGAAAGATAAAAGAAAAGACTTGTGCTGCACTTCTCTGCACCACACAACATTGGTGATGCCTTCCTACAATGTTGGACTGCAGTATTACAGTTTACATTTTACACAGACTGCTATTGAGACGATAGTGGTGCATTTGGCTGCTCCTGGTGAATTCATGACATGACCATCTTAAATATACAACATAAAAACCTTTGGGTGCTTGTAGCAAATTCAACTTCATGATTCAATCTTTATTTTTTTAATGCACACGGTTTGATCACATTTTAGGAACCACAGTGTATTAATATCATATTTCTCTTGATGTTTTGTGATGTTCCAATATGAAGCCTTGTTTACTTCTCCAACACTAAAGGCAGATTTCAGCCACACAACAGTCAAGATAGGTATTGTTGAACTAGACCAAGAAAACCACTTGTACGAGTTTGGTCTAATGTTTGTGTGTGAGACTAGAGTGGTTAACTTGTATGCTTAGCAGCTCATGAGGGCCGCCTAAATGCACCAATAGCTGCACCTGGAATCTAGCTGCAGTCAAACAGGTCTGAGGGGAAATCATTATGGATAGCAGACAACCAGCAGTACTCTTGGAAAACATCATAATGAAAAGAAACAATATTGCACCCTGGAAGAAGATTTATTTCAGCTCTATACAAGTCTATCCGAAACCTCATTCAAAGCTTCATTTCTTCAGCATGACAGACATACAGTAGCCTATTCTTATAAAAATGGTTTAGTGATGAAGTCGTGTTTGTTATGTAAATAACATAATTTGATTTATTTTGATAGTTCACAATACAGTATATTTCTTTACTTGTAGTAGGTCTATCACAACAGTAAGCAGATCAATCAGTCATACATGTGTATCTAATGAACAGTCAGCAAAGAAAAAACCTGCTAGAAGAGAGGAAGGGGTCGCCATCTTTGCTTCTTGTCAGATGCTGGAAATGATGTCACTTCCCTTTCAAAAGCAACCAATGAACGGGATTCTAGTAACTGCTGCAAGAGAAAATAGAGGAGAAGCTGGAAGAGTGCGAGAAATGCAGAATAATTTAAGTGCTTCGCAGAGGATCTCCTAGCAGCTCTCACACTTGTCTGTAAGTTTCTGTATTTAGCATAATATCATCACACAAATACAGTGATGTGTCACCAAAATGATCTGATCAGTAGGAATTTGTCGTGCTGTTGAAATCTACACTCTCCAGCACATGGGTATGTGTGGTTTACCAAAGTGCTCTCATGACTGCGCCACAGTATTAGAATCTGTTGCAATACCAATACCTGTACCTCTGTTCAACAATGGTCTATCAATAATAATAGTAATAATAATAAAATATGTTTAACAAACAAATTGTCTGCGTCACCAGTAGATCGTAGTGTGATTAATATAGCCTATCCAAATAAACCTATATTTTATTTATTATATCATTATATCACTATATCATATTCATGTTCATATCAAGTTCAGAGGGTAGACTGTTAGCCTATCTGACAACTGACCGGGCATGCAGCATACATGCCCTGGGGCCCTGGACCATGCCCTGGGTTTGCGTGCAGATAAATATAGGATTCAATAGTAAATTTTCCTAGTTGTACATTGAGCAATTTTTTGTAGCATTTGCCAAACTTATCTGATGGGGTGGCACCTGACAGGTTGGGTACTTGCAGGGCAGATACACAATGTACAGGGGCGAATGGTGTCTACTGTTAGTGTGGGAGACCCATAGAACAAGCTTGCCCTGCAGCCCTGTCAGAATAATCCAGGTATGTGTGGCAGCACATTAGTATTAGCTAGCCAACGGATAAATTGAATAATTCAAATCATTTAACTTCATGGTAGACTACATAAAGTACAGATAGCAAAATAATAATTTCATTTGCATTAGAAAGAATCTTGTACTCTCTCTTTTGACCACTAGGGGGCAGTCGAATACGCGGAATCAAGATCCAAACAATGCAGCGAAGAAGAACAGCCTCATTGTCGAGAGAGAGGACGAGGACAGTAGCAACCTGAAGCTAGCTGGCTAGCAATCACAAGATATTTTTTCCCATAACATGGTGGATTTAAGTCATTAACGCCTTAACAAATTTGAATGGCAGAAGATATTGATTTAAAAACTACGCGAGGAGATGTCCACGAATAGCTATATTAGCTCTAGCTAGCTGAGGTTAGCTAACTGTCAGAATGGAAGGAGACGCTAGTGAGCTAGCTAATGTTACACCTGTTATGCACTTTGTACACGCCACAATCGTCAGCGAAGAAGACAATTCACCATCAGCAAATAAAGACAAAGACTCGACTCTTTTGCTTACTAAGGATGGGCAGAGGTACTATGTGAATAAGAGCGGTGTAGTCGACAGCAGAAATGTGATCACGCCACAAGAATCAGAAAACATTTTCTCGTATGACATGGACGATCCAGACGAAGAGAGCGATGTACTGGACACTTCAGATCCCAGGGACAGCGCCGCTAGTCCCGAAGAGCTCAACGATGAGGATACCTCCGAGGGCGACAACGCTCCAAAACAATGCACGTATGAAGGATGTTCAGAGACCACAACACAGGTGGCCAAGCAGAGGAAACCGTGGATGTGCAAGAAACACCGCAATAAGATGTACAAAGACAAGTACAAGAAGAAGAAGAGTGACCAGGCCATGTCCAGTGGAAAACTTGATGTAAGAACTTGTTCTTACATTGATTTGAAGCCACCATGATGTGCTGTAGACATTTCATACAAAACCACAAGTGTATTTTTACCACACCCCATTTCTAACTCCTGAGATTTACTGTGAGGAATGTAACTTGCAATGCCTGAGCTGAACTCACCAATGTGCATTCACTTCCCTATTGTCTGTTAGTTAATTTTCTGTACCTCGATGAACCACTGATAATGTAACACATTTATTTATTCAAACAGAACTAGGCTGAATCCTATACTTATGTGCCATTTCTTGGTCAGGAGAACTCTGAGGAGCGACCTGTGTCTGTAAACAAACAGCGTCTTGGTACCACGGGGGACCGGCCAGCCAGACCATCCCTGATCGAGCAGGTTCTCAACCAGAAGAGACTAGTAAGTCATAGTTATTTCGAATGAGTGATTGATTGTGCCATGGTGTAAGTTTATCTGTTACTGCTTCTACTATCCTTGTTGTCATCATCACAGTTCTCCATGTCTCTTTTCATGGGGGAAAAGTTCTTGGGAGAAGATCATCTAGCGTTTTACACACATACATGGGCCAGACATGACCATCAAACGGACCTGGGGGGGGG